>RCUC01130658.1:0-18976 GCA_003697995.1 Taxidea taxus jeffersonii
TATTGGCTCTTGAGGACAGGCTTTTGTTCTGGAGAAAAGAAAGTTCTGTGCTCTTTTGAACTGGTTACTTCCTCTCCTTCCTCCGCCTCCATACGGAAGCCCAAACCTGCTGAGTTTCCCACAAAGTGTGGTGGCTCCCCTAAGACTGGGACCCCAGGATTGGTGAACTTTCCAGCTAGTCCCTGCCACACTTCGAGCAACTGAGCCCCTCACGGTTTAAGTTGTACCCCTTACTAGCTCATGAGCTCCAGCCTCTCTGCCCTAGTCCCCGGTATGCTCTGTTTCTCTGCGTTTGCCTCTCTGATGTTCACAGGTGGCTTGCTCTGTGACCTCAGCTCTTTTCTTGTGAGGACTGGGTGGTGACTTCTGTGCCCTTTGCATGTGAGAGCTGAAACTGGAAGGCCTCAAGGGGAGAGGAGGAGTTGGCGGCCTCTTCTCTCCTAATGGTGCCCTTCAGTTCTCCAGGAGATGGGGAAGCCGCCAGGGTCTGGGCATATCCTAATGCCCGCTGCCTTCCCCCTTCCCTCTTGGCCCTGCTTGGCTTGGTCTGGCCAGGCCGGTCACAGTCTGTGGTGTGTGGTATTCATGCCTCTCAGCAGTGGGAGGGAGACATAATGAGTGAAGGAAGCGGGCCAGGTGTCTTGCCTTCAGGTCAAAGCTGTGCTCTTGGGCCTCAGTTTCTCCAGCTGTGTACAGTGGGGAGGGCACTCTGTGCTCTTCGGAGAATACCACCACCCTTAGTGGGTGCCTCACCAGAGAGGAGGGAGTGATTCTGTAATAAGTGTGTTTTATGGGAGTATTTCCAGATGCCAACTTTGTCTTTGTTGATGCAGTTAAATAATAAAATGGCTTCCCAGTAGGAACGGTGGGAATGGCAGTCACGTGAGGGCAAATGAATAACCAGGGACCCAGAGTTGTGTTTATCTTGGACTTCTCTTCCCAGGATGAGTGTGTTTTAAAAAGAGCATTTCCTCTGATACCAGGCCTGGCTTCTGGGGCTTCCATGCGTGGGTGGGATAAACCAGTGGTTTCCTTCATTCAGCCTTGTTTTCAGAGGACACCCAGTGTTCCCCATCCTCTGTAGGTTCTGAAACCAAAACTTGGGGGAACTGCCTTCCTTTTGGAAAACAAAATTTGGGGGGGAGACTGAAGTATATGCCAGGGTTATCTTTTGTTTATTTTCTTAAATAGGATATCACTTAAAGTCATTTAGGGGCAGGAAAAGCATTACACATGTTTTGTTTGTTCAAAAAAGTTTATACATTTAAAACTACAGTTAGCTTAAGTCATTACCCATCTGCTATTTGCAAATTCCTTTAAAAATGCTTATAATTGGGGTACCTGGGTGGCTCAGTCAGTTAAGTGTCTGCCTTCAGTTCGGGTCATGATCTTGGGGTCCTGGGATCTAAGCCCCAAATTGGGCTCCTTGCTCCATGGGGAGCCTGCTTCTCTCCCTCTGCCTGCTGCTCCCCCTTGTGCTCCCTCTCTCTCTGTCAAATAAGTAAATAAAATCTTTTAAAAAGTACTTATAATTTTGGACATGCACCGAATGTTATGGTAGTGAACTCTGTAGGTTCAGGGTATCCTCTCCTCTTTTCTTCCCTTCTCTTCCCCACTCTTCCCTTCTTCTCCCTTTCCTTCTTCCCCCTTCCTTTGTCTCTTCCCTTCCCCCTTATCTCTTCTCTTTGAAGCCTGTTCAGAAGCAGCTGATTGGGGGCACTTGTGTGGGTCAGTGGGTTAAAACCTCTGCCTTCGGCCCAGGTCATGATCCCAGGGCCCTGGGATCGAGCCCTCCCTCCCCCAATCGGGGCTCTCTGCTCAGCAGGGAGCCTGCTTCCTCCTCTCTCTCTGCCTGCCTCTCTGCCTACTTGTGATTGCTCTCTGTCAAATAAATAAATAAAATCTTAAAAAAAAAAAAAGAAAGGAAAAGCAGCTGATTGGTCCTTAAATGGACAAAAAATTACTACCATTTTAGGGAAACAAACTCAGGTGTAGTTTTCACCCTGTTTCCCAGCATCTGGTGTGCCTCCAAAGAAGAAATACTCATTAGTGTTTGTCGAGTGAGTTAGTGGGTGCAAGAACAGGTCTGCATTTCTGCCCATCAAGGCTTGACCAGAAGGTGACCTCAAGCAGAGAAAAGGCTCTTAGCCTTGCCTTCCTCGTGAGACCTCTTTGTCTTTTTCTTCTGACAGGTGGCTCAGTCGGTTAAGCGTTTGCCTTCAGCTCAGGTCTGATCCCAGGGTCCTGGGATTGAGTCCTGCGTCGGGCTCCCTGCTCCTTGGGGACCCTGCTTCTCCCTCTCCCTCTGCCTCTCTCTTTGTGTCTCTCATGAATAAATAAATAAAAACGTTTCACAGTAATTCATGTTTATCATTTCCCCAAATCAGAATCCTGGGGGAAGTATGGGATTTTCCTCTCTTGGGATAAAATTTACAGAAAATGATTGGCTTTAGAAGGAATAGGGAAAGTTGTAGAATTGGGAACAGGACTGGGTCTCTTTTTGTTTATTGAGTAAGGGCAGGGAGACACACTCAGAGTGAGCAGAAGTGGGGATGGGTTATGACCTGATGGGGAGGGAAGGGGAGGGGAGGAGAGCTTTCTTTACTCATTAATTCAGCAAGTGATTACAGAGCAACTGCTGTGTGCTCAGCACAGATGACCAAGCTGGTCCCCAGCCTTGGGGAGCACCCACTTTGGGGAGATGGTCAGTTTGGGAGCACAGAGGAGCTCCCAAGTTATGGGTGACAGTGAAGGTATGGTGGCTGAAGGGGTGTTGTAGATTGAGTAGGAGGTCTTCAGATAAATAGGAGAGCCTTTGAGGTAGACGGCTCTGAGGCAGGCGAGCAGTTGGCACGGTGAGAGATTTGAGGGTGTTCTTAGGACAGAGGGCTGTTGAGAGCCCAGTGGTGCAGGCCAGCGGAGGCTTTTCACGTCTGAGGGAAATGTTGGGACTTTCTATCCTGAGAGTGGCGAGGTGTCAGGGCACAGTTCGGGTTCAGGAGCGGCCTGCTCAGATTCATGTTTTAGATCTGTGCTGGCTGGTACAGTAGCCCCCCACCACGCATGGCTGTGGCTCGTCCAAATTGAGACCTGCTGTAAGTGTAAAACACATACCAGATTTCAAAGACTTGGTAGGAAAGAGTAAAATATGTCACTGATAATTCTCTCAATATTTAGACGTCGAAGTAACATTTCAGGTATGTTGTGTTACATAAAACTACATTAATACAATTAAATTTGCTTTTTAAAATGAGGCTACTAGAAGATTTAAAAATCACATATAGGAGTCATACTACATTTCTGTTGGGCTGTGCTGTGTTCCAGTCCCTGGGAGATGGAAAGCTAGTTGGTATGATGACTGAGTCATTCATTGGTGGATTCACTTCTTCATCACCGATTTATAGCTCGTCTACTGGGGGCCAGGGACTGTTGTGGGCATGGGAATACAGCAGTGAGTATGAGAAGGCCCCTGCCATCACAGGGACTGAGCATCTGGATAACTAATGGAATTTAGGTCATGTTAAGTGCCGTGAAGATAAAGGACACATGGTTGGGATGTAGTGGTCAAAGACAAGGAATAGTGTGGAGAGCTGTTTTGAGATTGGAAATCAGGAAAGGCCACTGACAAATAGAGGCTAGGCTGAAGTGAGGAAACCTGTTTTATGCTTGGTGGGGAAGGGGAATGGCATTTTAGGTGGAGGGAACAGTGTGAGCAAAGGCCCTGAGGTGGGAATGGACTCGGTACGTTGGGGGAATAGTAAAAGGCGAGGGTGTCTGGATGGGGGAAGCAGAGGGCAGAGTGAGATGAGGCAGATTGGATTCTGGAGGGTCTTGGAGGGCGCCATGAAGGGAGGAGGATTTTAGCAGGTTTTGGGCAGGGGTGTTGACAGGAGCTGATTGATCATTTTAAAAGGATTCTGGCTGCTGTAAAGAGAAAAAAAATGAAAGCTGGTTGGGTATTCCAGGGGAGAGGAGAGGTGATGCTGGCTGGGAGGAGAGGTTGGGGGAGCTGAAGGAGAGGTGGTGCGGGCAGGGGTGGGGGGGTAAGAGGTGAGGTGAGTGTCAGCGTCACTGCCAACAGGGGGACCTACTGCTGGGTTGGGTGCAGAGTGCGGGGAAGGTGGTGTGAGTCTCAGCTACTGCAGGCCAGAAGCTGGCCTGAGTCCTGGAGATCCGTGGGGCAGAGGCTTGGGGAAGAATGGGTGTCAGTGGGGGGGGGGGGGGGGGGAAATGGGAACCTTTCCACACGCAGACTGTAAGATGCTTCTGAGATAAGTAGGAAGTGGGCTATCAGAGGCCAGGCTGAAATCCAGGAAGTCAGTGAATCGTCAGCAAGTAGATAGATGGTGGCCTTTCACGCTGGGGCTCTCTGCGGTTACCTAGGATGCACGTGAGGGTGAGAGGGATCCCAGTGCAAGCCCCTGACTGGGGAAGAGACAGGACACCCAGCCAAGAGATGGGACCAAGGTGGAAGGGGACCAGGAGGTGAGCGAGGGGTCCTCCAAGCCAGGAAGAGGGAGTTTCAGGAAGGAGGGAGAGATCAATCCTGCCAACCAAGATGAACACGGAGCATTGTCCACTGGGTTTGGCAGCAAGAGGGTGGGTTGCTGGTGACCTTGGGGAGGGGGACTTCCGTGCCATTCGTGGACAAGGGTGGCCAACTGGAGTGGAGGGGAGTCAAAAGAAGGGGGGCCAGGAGGGGACCTCAAGCATGGACAGGTATGGGCGGGGCCCTGGTCCTGGGTGGGAGTAGTTGCCAGTTCTTGTCATGGGAAGGATGCAGCAGAGGAGGGAAAGCGATGTTGACGGGGAGAGAAGGGGGACTTGCCAGAGTGGTGACCTCAGCCTGGGAAGAAGGGATAGGGCCCAGCACCCTCGTGGGGCATTGGCCCGGGTAGGGGATAGATTCCGCGGGGGTGACCGGCAGGAAGAGGGACTCCTCCGTACAGCCGGAGTAACCTGTCAGATTTGGTGTGTGTGTTGGGGGGAGGGTGAGTTCCTTCTTTTCGCTTCTGTTGTCTCAGGGACAGTAGCCATCAGCAGAGAGCGGGCTGTCTGAGGTTTGAGGGGAAGGGGAGAGGCTCAAATACTCATGCAAGAGAGCGGATTGAGGAGGGAAATGGTTGGGTTGTGCTAAGGGCCCACTTGAGGTTTGTGGTCATAAATTTAAAGCGAGATTCCTCCAGCACAAGGTAGGCAAGGAGTTGACTTGGGGTTTTGTGGGGGACTGAAAGGATAGCGGAGCTCGGGAGTGATGCCCGTGGGGCTGGTCTCAGCTGGGGTATTTGGGGGTGGGAGAGTGGGAGGGGAAGGGCAGCTGGGGTGCTAGGTTAGAGGGCCCACTGGGGCAGGCATGGCGGAGGGCTCTGGGGTACTCACGATTGAGACGGTTGGGGCATTGGGTCCTTGGTGAGGTCAGGGTCAAGGTCCAGGTATCAATGTGAGACTGGGTGGTGGAACTGGTGGCGGGGGTGGGGGTGGGGTGGCAGGAAGGCCACTGGCTGAAAGGAGATTAAAGAACTGAGGGGCCAAGGTCACATGAGCTGTTCCTGTTGCTGAACGTGAAGACAAGAGTCACGGTGGAGGGAAGGACCGTGAGTCGGAGGCCAGAGTCTTCGGCATGTGGAGTCTGCGGCTGACGCCAAAGGGGGGCTGGTGGAAGGGGTTGCCTGGGCCTTGTGCTTCCGCACTGCTCTCATTTTCGAAGGAGGCTGGAGGAGGAAGGCTCCGGAGGTGGCAGAGTAGTGCAGAGGACACCCACAGGCCGGGGCAGCCCACCCCAGGCTCCGCTGTGCCCCCAGAGTTTGCCATTGGGCCGGTGACTCTTCGTTGTCTGAAAAGTGAGCATAATCATGGCACCGGCCTCCTTCGTCGCCTGCAGGGATTCAATGGGCAGAAGGCGCAGCGCACGTTTATGCCTGGAGCGTGGTTTCTGGTAAGCTCCCGGAGACTGGTCGCCCTTTTCACCAGAGCAGAACCATCCTTAAATGATAAGGACGAGGTGCAGATGTGTTCCCCCAAATGGGATTGCTGGTGTGAGGACACAGCCCCCCAGGGGCACTAGGAAGGGGATCCATCCCTTTGGTCACGGGCCTTCTGGCCTGTTGGTTCAGCGGCGGTCTTTAGGCAGCCGGCTTGTGATGCAGGCAGGATTGCGTGAATTCCTGAGTTCTGTCTGTTCTGGGCACACGAGGAGGCAGGGAGACCTTGGGCTGGAGCGCATGCTTGGCCTTGGCCGGAGGGCGGCAAGGCTGGGGCTGCCAGGGTATCCTGTTTGTACAGCCCTTTATGCTTCCTAAATGCATTTGCCAGGGCAGCTGTGTGAGGGAGCTGTGGTGGGCGGAGGAGGAGGATGGGGCTCATGGCGACCGAGGGATGCTCAGGAGCCCTCCGCAAGCGCAGGTCCCATCGGCTCCAGACCCAGGGCCCCGATTTTATGAATGGCTGCCAGGATGGTTGGGCGGGTCAGGGATGACAGGGAGCATGGGTGGTCCAGCTGGAGGCCCTGGGGCTGGTGTGGGGCCGTGGGCAGCTCCCCTCTTCGCGCGGAAGTGGCGTGGTGGCGCGCGTTCTGGGGGATTCCAGGACGGAGAGACTGGCCGGGGCTGCCGCTCTGACCTTTTAGGCCAGTGCCTGCGTGGAAGCAGATGGACCCTTCCTCCCAGGCTACACTGTGGCCCCCTGCAGGAAGCTCACTGAGTGGAGCGCCTGCCCAAGGTTAAGTGTGCTGTTTTAGGAACTAAAGTGGGAGACCCCCAATCAAGGGACAGATCCAGGAGGGGCCAAGCCAGTGGCTGCTGGCTAGCCTCCCATGAGGCTGCATTGGGATGAGAGTTATTCCCGGGGACAGAAACACCGCCTACTCTCTACCCAGCCCTGGAAACAACTAGCTCTGTGTCCTGTATCTTGCGTTGTTTTACCCCAGAGAAGGGGTACTGCTCCAGGACTGGCGTTGGAAACCTTGAATTTGAGCTCTACTTCCTGACTGTGTGACCTTTGCATACATAATTTTTTCTGGGCCTCTGTTGCTTCTGAAAAAAGAAAGGGTGTGGGGGTCTCTGTGCACCCTCCTTAGCTCCCTTCTTCCCCTCTCTCCAGTTCCTCTTAATTGGCTTCATCCTTAGCGGTGATGGCTGGATATTCATTTCTCTGGACTGCAGGTGCTTTGAGGATGGGGTGAAGTTTTCTCTCACTCCCCACTCTGTCCCCAGGACCTGGCACATAGTAGCTGCTCAACAAATGTTTGCTTGATGGATCACATTCGTACGTACTTGCAGCTCTGTGCACACTGGCATCTGGAGGGCCAGCTGCTGCCGCACAAACAGGTTGGGCCTGTTCTTTCCAAAATCCGGGGGTGGGGGTAGGGGGAGTGGTTGGTTTGAAACCACAGAGTGGGATCTCCCTTCTGCTTCAGGGGAAGCCCCTCGCAGAGCTTGGCATATTGAGCACCTGGTGGAAAGGTGATGCAGTTCCGTGGTCAGAGACCAGGCTCTGGGTTCAAATCCCCGCTCTGCCAGACCCAGCTGCAGAGTAACTCAGCCCCTGGGAGGGGGCTAAGCTGCTGTTATCTCAGCTTGAAAAGAGGTATAAAGCTACCTCATGATGGCATGAGGAATAAATAAGTAAAGTGCCTACTATGGTGCCAAAAAAAAGGAGATTTTTTTTAAAAAGGAGTAGTAAATGTTACTGCAAGAGCTAACGGGAATCTTTTGGAACCTTCTAGAATCTGGCTGCTCCTGGATTATTTTCTGTTCTGTGGCAGTTTCAAAGGACTGGGGACTTCCTGTCATGAACAGCATAGAAGGATGGGGATGGGTGTAGAGCTTGGAGTCTGGGAGGTATCTTGGGCATGACTAAAGGTTCTTTCTGAATCTCAGCTGTGTACTGGGAGTAATAGAACCTACGTCACTGGGTTGTAATAAGGGTCAGTTGAGAGAATATGTATATAAAATGCTTGGAACAGAACCTGGCATATTGGTAACTAATATTTTTTTGTCCTTGTTTTACTTTCTGTTTTCTGAGGATGCTTAGAAATACCTCTTCTAATGTTACTTAAAAAAATTCTTTTGTATTTATTTAGTATTTTTTAGTGTTTTTCTTTCCTATTTAGCTATTTAATCCATCTGGCATTTATTTTTGTGTATTTTTCCAGGTGTCTGGCTCTTTATTTATAAATTGTATTTATTCCTTTTTGCCATATCTGATTTTATTTAATAAAACTTTAAAGAGGGTTGAAACTCCCTTCCCCAGGCTCAGTCTCCCCCCTCTCTGGAAGTAACAACAATCCAGAATTCGGTGTTTATAATTCTAAGACACGTTTTCTAATAATGCTGTATATGGATGAAACCACAACTATCCCAGGGGACTTTACAACTCACATTTTCCTTCTTAAAAACTTATTTTGACATAATTTCAGGCTTACAGAGAGGTTGTAAGAATAGTACAAAGAAAGTCCTCTATCACGTTCACCCTGATTCCCCAAATGATAACATTTTCCACATTCCCTTTCTCTTTCCTGCCCTCAGCAACTCTTAGTTGTATATACAGAGAGACCGCTCTTTCTTATAATTCCTTTCCGAAACCATTTGAGACAAAATCGCAGGTATGCTGTTCTGTTACTCCTCGATACTTCAGAACATATTTCCTAAAAATAAGGACATTCGCTTATATAACCAGAGCGCAGTGGTCAGAATCCGGAGCTTCCCACTGATGAATACTATGAGCTCATCTGCAGACCTTATTCCTGTCCTCTGTCCCAGTAATGTCCTTCCTGAACAGAGAAAACCCTGGGTCACTCGCTGCGTTCACTTGTTCTTTTTCTTTTTAGTCTCTGCATCTGAATTAGTTCTTCTGTCTTTGTCTTTTAAAACCTTGACTTTTTTTTTCTTTTGTTTTTTTTTTCTGGAGCGTGGGCCAGTTATTTTAGAGAATGACTCTCACTTTGGGCCTGTCTGGTGTTTCCTTATTACTAGGTACAGGTGAAGGGTGTTTTGCAGGAAGACTCAGGAGTGATGCTCTGGCCTTCTCAGTGTATCACATCACAAGGCACTGTTACTTACTGAATGAGTCCATCCTGATCCGAAGTGACATATTTACAGTCTTCTAAATGCGCAGGTGTCTGTGGGTCTGCCTCTGGACATCTTATTGTTTTAAATTGGCCAGTTCACTTAATTCTGTGCCATTTACTGTCTTAATTACTATACCTTTTAACTCTGTTAGGTTTGCTTCTTGGTGTTTTATGACGTGTGTTGCTCATGGGAATGGGATTCTTTCTCCCATATATTTTTTAACTGATTATTGTCAGTGTGTAGGAAAGCCTTTGATGTGAATATTCATCCTATTTCTGACTGCTTTGCTAAATTCTTTTAATAGTTTTTCAGTTGATTCTCTTGGATTTTTTATGTAGATAATTGTATCTGCAAAGAATAGCAGGTTTGTCTCTTCTTTTCCAGTAATTACACTTCTTGTTCCTTTTTTCCATTCTTGCTACATTGACTAGGATTTCCAGAATAGTTTTGAGTGACAGGGTAGTGACATTGAGCATTATTGATCTTTCCTAACTTTAGTTGGCAGCTCTGGCATTCTGTTAAGATTGAGGAGGAATTTTGAGAGAGAACCCTTTACAGAGGTTTTTAAAAATTCGTAGTGAGTTATATAATTTTTTTCTTTTATGTCACACTGCCCAGAAGATGTAGGTTGATGTTTATTTTTGGAGCTGATCACTTTTGTAATTTAGTGCTATCTCGTATTTGCTAACATTGATGTAGGAATTTTGCATCTGTACTTACATAAAATTTACCTACAATTTTCTATCTTTTAAATGATCCTTATCCAGTTCTGTTTTTTTTTTTTTTTAAGATTGTATTTATTTGTCAGAGGGAGAGAGAGAGAGAGAGAGAGAGCGGGCGTGCGTGCGTGCACACAAGCAGGGTGAAGGGCAGTCGGGGAGAAGCAGGCTCCTCGCTGAGCAGGAAGCCTGATGTGGGACTCAGTCCCAGGACCCTGGGATCATGGCCTGAGCCAAAGGCAGACACTTAACCTACTGAGCCATCCAGGCCTCCCTCTCCTTACCCAGCTTTTTTAATATTAAATGTCAAATCTTCAATTTTTATTTATTTATTTATTTTTAAAAAGATTTTATTTATTTATTTGACAGACAGAGATCACACAAGTAGGCAGAGAGGCAGGCAGAGAGGGGAGGGGAGAAGCAGGCTCCCCGCTGAGCAGAGAACCCGATGTGGGACTCCACCCCAGGACCCTGGGATCATGACCTGAGCCGAAGGCAGCGGCTTAACCCGCTGAGCCACCCAGGCGTCCTAAATTTTAAATTTTGTAAAAAGATTTTATTTATTTGAGAGAGAACGAGCAGAGGGAGAGAGAGAAGCAGACTCACTGCCGAGCAGGTAGCCTGTTGTGGGGCTTGATCCCAGGACCTGGAAATCATGACCTGAGCTGAAGGCAGACACTTAACCAACTGAGCCATCCGGGCCCCTCCTTCCCCAGTTTTTTTAATGGGACAAATATGTTGGCTTTGTAGCAAGAATTGAAATGCTCCCTTCCCCCCAACAATTTAGAAAACATAGATGTAATTGTTTATTGAGGATTTGGTAGAACTTGCCAGTAAAATTATTTGAATAGTCCCAGTAACTTTGTAATTCAAATTTCTTCACCGGATTAGTGATCTTTTCAGGTTTTCTATCTCCTCTTGAGTCAGTTTTGGGTAGTTTTTATTATCTGGGAACGAGTTTGTTTTGTATGCATTAAAAATAGATAAACAGAAAAAAATAGATAAATAGAAAATTTAAAATACGTAAAGTATTCCTTTCTCTCTCCTTCCCTCTGTCTCTTCCTCTAATTCTGTAGTTACAGCCGGCTTCTCATTTCTTAATACTTTAAATTTATTTTTAGTTTTCTTGGCTGGATGCATGGGTGTGGAGGGGTAGGGTTGGCTGTTTTATTAGTAATTTCAAAGGACTTGCTCTTGCTTTTATTATCTGGTCTTTTGTTTTCTGTTTCTTTAGCTTCTAATTATTTTTGCTCATTTTCTACTTTTGGTTTATTTTGATTTTTTCCTTTCTTTTCTGAGTTAACTGCTTTGGAAGTATCCCACGGGATTTGCTATATAGTGCTTTCATTGTTCATTTTTTTAAAAGTCTGCAGTTTGTTTTAATTTCTTAAAAAAAATACTACTCTAAATAACCTTTGGGTTACATTTCCAAGTGGTTAAACTTTTTGTGGCTCTTTCTGTTTAATTTTTAGTTTTATTGCTTCGTGGTCAGAGAATATGGCCTGTGTAATTTCTAATTTAAAAAAATTGTTGAGGTTTTCTTTGTGGCTGATCACGTGATCAGTTTGTGATTGTTCCATGGACTTTTGGAAGGATGCGCGTTGTCTTGTAAGTACATATAAAAATATATCAAATTGGCAGATTGTGTTTTTCAAGTCCTTTATTGCCTTTTTTTTTTTTTTAAACTCCTCATGATCTGTCCATTTTGGGGGAAGTATGCTGTTTTAACCAATTGTTTTTTCCATTTCTCTTTGTATTTTCAGCAATTTTTGCTCTATGAATTTTATGGCCCTGTGAAATGTCATTACTGCATATCCTTTTGGGGGTTGAATTTTATATCCATTAAACTTTTTGCCCTTTGTAACTTTTTTTGGGGGGCAGGGGGAGTCTTTTGCCATTCTGCTTTTTATTGACATATGCCTTGGTATCATTTTGTGAATCCCTTGTGTTTTGAAAAACTTATTGTTTTGAGGGGCACCTGGGTGGCTCAGTCAGAGTTACGCTTCTGACTCTTGATTTCAGCTCCAGTCATGATCTCAGGGTCTTCATGATCTTAGGGTCGTCGTGGGATTGAGCCCTACCTCAGGCTCTGTGCTCAGCATGGAGTCTGCTTGAGGTTCTCTCTCTCCTTCTGTCTCTCCCCCTCCCAACCCCCCCCATGAATGAATGAATGATGATAATAATAATAATAATAATAATAATAATAATAAATGCAGTCTTAAGAAAATAAAAACTTTGGGGACGCCTGGGTGGCTCAGTTGGTTAAGCTGCTGCCTTCGGCTCAGGTCATGATCCCAGTGTCCTGGGATCGAGTCCCACATCGGGCTCCTTGCTCAGCAGGAAGCCTGCTTCTCCCTCTGCCTCTGCCTGCCGCTCTGTCTGCCTGTGCTCTCTCTCTCTCTCTCTCTGACAAATAAATAAATAAATAATCTCAAAAAAAAAAAAAAAAGACAAGAAAAACTTTGTTTTGAAACAATGTAAGACTTCACGAGGAGTGGAGTTGCAGATCAATAGGGAGAGCTCCCATGTGTCCACTGCCCATCTTTCTCGTTGGTAACATCGTGCATCTTCTTCCCTTCTGCTTTTAGCCTTTCTGGGTCTCTTTGTTGCAGCTCCTGGCCTACCTACCCTGCATCCCACGCCCCGGCCCCTATTTGTAATACCCTGGTTTTTAATGGGGAAATTTATACACCACCCATATTTATTGCAATTGCTTGTTTGAGTTTCAACTTCTTCTTTTTTAAAAATTAATAATTTGAGGAAAGAACCTAGATGTCCATCAACAGATGAATGGATAAAGAAGATGTGGTATATATATACAATGGAATACTATGCAGCCATCAAAAGAAATGAAATCTTGCCATTTGCGACGACATGGATGGAACTATTATTATGCTTAGCGAAATAAGTCAACTGGAGAAAGACAACTATCACATGATCTCCCTGATATGAGGAAGTGGAGATGCAACGGGGGTGGGGGTTAAGGTGGTAGGAAAAGGAAAAATGAAACAAGATGGGATCGGGAGGGAGACAAACCAAAAGAGACTCTTAATGTCATAAAACAAACGGCGCGGGGCCGCAGGCAGAGGGGTTGGGAGAGGGTAGTGGGGTTACATTATATGTTTAAATTTTAAAAAAGCTTAAATAAAATTAAAAAAATATATAAAAAAATAAAAAATAATAAAAATTAATAATTTGAGAGAGAGTGAGAACACATGGGGGGGGGTCAGAGGGAGAGGGAGAAGCATACTCCCCACTGATGCGGGGCTCCATCCCAGGACCCCGTGATCATGACCTGAGCCGAAGGCAGACGATTAACTGCCTGAGCCACCCAGGCATCCCTAAGTTTCAGCTTCTTTCTGCCACCTTTTTTTGCTTTTGGTTTTCCGTGATGTTTTTTCCTTCTTACTGTTGGATCGCCAAAGTTTTCTTCAGTTCCCCGTGTCTTTATTTCTGTTTTTTAATTCTACTTCTGCTGCTTGCCCCCCTCCTTTTGATTTAGAAGTCAAGACCCTATTTCTCATTTCTTATGCTTAAATTTTTAACAAACATTTAAGCTTGGGCAGGAATTAATTAGTATTTGTAATTACCCTCAAGCCCCTCTCTCCATCCTTTCCCCTCCTCCCCCAATTATTTGGCCTTTAAATGCACTTACACATTCCTTATCCTCTCTCCATAAGCCCTTCTTGGTTAATATGATAGGGAATTTTATTTCCAGCTTAGGAAAATACACATTCTGTTTTTGGATATTTCCTAAGAGCCTCCTGGAGCTTCACAGCTCTGTGTTCCCTGTTTAGATGTCTTTCTGTTTTGTTGGATTTCTTTCTCTTCCTTTTTAAATCTCTGAGGTCTTCTTTGGATTCATTTTCCTTAATGCTTTCAGAAAAGGTGCTCGGGGGTGGTGGCAGCAGAATGTTCCTATCTCGGAAGAAGTCATTGCTCTTCCTCACACTTGAATGATGGGCTGGTTGGCTGTTGGGTTCTAGGTTCAGGGCCCATTTTCTCAGAGTCTTGTAACTTCTGCGTTCTTCTGGCCCATGCAGATGAGCAGTGTAAGGTTCTGTAAGGCTCTTAGACCATTTTGTTACTCTACTGGTGTTTTTTCCCCACTGTGGAAGTATTTAAGATTCCTCTTTATTCTTGGAGCTAGGAAATGGGATCAGGTTGTGTCTAGGTATCTTGTTTCATTTCTCCTCCTTAGCACTTGGATCTTGTGCTCTGAAAACTCCAGCCTTTATTTGTGTTCTGTTTTTGGCTCTGGAGAGATGAGATGAGTGAATGTCCGGTCAATGTTGGGTATCCACTGAGGCCGGGTGACCAGATTGCTTGGGATGCACATGCAGCTGGACAGCTGGTCGACCTTCTCCAAGCCATCTGGAAGAGGCAGATGAAAACAGCTCCTACCACAAGCAGTGTTTGGGAGATGACGTAGACAGCCAGCAGAATGCGTCGCCCAGTGTCTGGCTTGGAGTAAGTCATCAGTAACAGGAGCTTCTCTTCTCATAACCATCGAAGGTATCAGAGATGGAGGAAGGGGTGGGCTCTTGAGTGGGATGTCCAGGCCAGACAAGATAGGACCTTCTCAGAGCCCCATTCTCCCTACTCAAGATGATGGAGCTTCATAAGTTTTTAGGTACGGTTATACCTTTTTTTTTTTAAAGATTTTATGTATTTATTTGACAGATAGAAATCACAAGTAGGCAGAGAGGCAGGCAGAGAGAGAGGAGGAAGCAGGCTCCCTGCTGAGCAGAGAGCCCAGTGTGAGGCCCGATCCCAGGACTCTGGGATCACGACCCAAGCCGAAGGCAGAGGCTTTAACCCACTGAGCCACCCAGGCGCCCCCAGTTATACCTTTTTAAAATCTCACACAGAGGAGTGGGCTTGGGAGATCATTTCTCACATCTCAATCTTAAGTCTCTTCCGTTTTCCATTGTATTTTGTCTTCCTGGTTGATGTCACTTGGTTGAAGGCAGGATCTAGGGGTTCAAAAAGCTTTTCATTTGCTAAAGAGGAGAACGGACTACATCCTTGTGCTCGTGTGGATGGAGTAACTGAAAAGGTACATGTCCTCATGAATGATCTGGCATGCCCTCTGATGTCTCCTTTGTGACTCTTGCCACTCTCCTGGGCTCTGCTCACCTGTGCATGGGTCTCACATGTGATAGCTGCTCAGGAAATGCTTGTGGAGCTGTCAGTGAATCGGTGCTCCATTTTTCTGACACGGAGAAGTGCTTGCTTCTCACTTCGTGGGGCAGGTCCCCTTGCATTTGCTGTTTTATGAAAGATTTTATTTGGGGCTGAATTACAGTCCATTCTTTCAAGAAAACGAGAAGAACTGGTTTAGGACCATTGTGAAACTTCATTTTAATAGCAGCAAGACAGGGCTCTGGCAACTTCAAAAAGGGCAATCAAGAAATTCTTGTTTGCTCAACAGAAAGAGCTATTTACAGTGGTTACATGGGTTCAAAGTCACTCCAGACTCCATATAATTCTCAACTTCTAATGACTTTTTTGGCCTCTAAGTTAATTGGTGAAAGTGTAATTTATTTAGAGGGGTGTTCTAGGTTGGTTCCACCAGGTTGATGATGGTCCCAGCCATATCTAGAAACATCACCAGAAGAAATCTGGCTAGGAAGGAGGCAAGGGTAGGGTGTGATTTTCCAAGATGTTTTCACTCTTGGCGTGGTTTGCAAAGCAAAACATTTTTTTTTTAAAGATTTTATTTATTTATTTGACAGACAGAGATCACAGGTAGGCAGAGAGGCAGGCAGAGAGAGAGGGGGAAGCAGGTTCCCTGCTGAGCAGAGAGCCCAATGCGGGGCTTGATCCCAGGACCCTGAGACCATGACCTGAGCCGAAGGCAGAGGCTCAACCCACTGAGCCACCCAGGCGCCTGCAAAGCAAACATTCTTGAGCATCTCTTCCGCCTGGCGCTGCTGGGCCAGGGGAGCAAAGCTGGATGTGATCCTTGCTCTCAAATGGCTTGGCGTCCAGTGGAGGAAGCAGGATGGGCATAAATTATTTCAGTAGCCTCTGGTAAGTGCAGACTCTGCATCTACCCTGGGAGACCTGGAATGTTTGGGAGAACAGTGTCAGCAATGGAGCTAACTGTGGACCTGAGAGGGAAGGGTGTTCTGGACAACAGTTACCACACGTACAGAAGTTCCAAAGCATGTGTGATGTGCTCTGCAGCTTGATTCTGGCAAGAATGCAGGTGCATCTGGGCTGGGCCCTGCGCACGGCGGGACTGGGAGCCCCTGTATTCCATCTCACGGGAGCTGGTGCCATCCAGCTACAGCTGACTGTGGTCATGGCAGAACATAGGCCCACTGTGGCCAGATCTTCTGATTTTTTTTTTTTAAGAGAAGTTCTAAATCTGGACTTTATGTAAAATTTCCTAAGTTTCAAATTACGGCAGCTGATTGAAAAAAAAATTTAAATAATGTGAATTAAACCACCCCCCCCCCCCGGGGGAAAAAAACCCCAACAATCCAAGCCACCTGTTTGTGAAACCTGTTGAGAGGATGAAGAGGGACCTAGGCCCCCTAACCCAGCCTTGACTTTCCCATCCATTGTCAATGTCAGGAAAGGGAGCTTGGCCCTGAATCCTGAAAAGGAGTCTGGGTGATTCTGGAGAACCTTGATCTTGCCTTGACCTCGGTTCACTCTGATACAGGGAGTGGGAGTTGAAAGACTTTTGGGTTTTTGGGTTTTCTTCTTTTAACCCCCCCACCCTCCTTTCCCCCTTAATTAAATCTGGATGGAGAATGAAATGGTGATAGTTGGGGCTGGTTTGCCTCTTAGAACTTTGGCCTCCTCTTGCCCCTGCTCCTGCCCTGCACAGTTGATCCCATGTGGAAATCCACCCTTTCTACCTTCTTCTTCTGGTTTGTTGGAGGGCAGAGCAAGGACCAGAAAAATATGCTCTTGGGCTTGACCTAGCCAGAGTAGCCATGAATGTTTCTCTTCCCCCTGAAGTAGAGGAATACATATTTTTTTAGAATCCCTTGTTCTTAAATACATAACATGGAGATGTGCAACAGAAGTAGACTGCAAGCTGCTTATCTGACATTAAATTTTCTAGTAGCCTCAGTAAAAGTGGAAAAAGAAACAGGTGAAGTTAATGTTAATGTGTTTTCAAACCTAGTATCTCCCCAATGTGTTATCATTTCATCATGTAGCCAATATAAAAATTCCTGTTAATCCAGCATACCTGTTTTTTTAAAATTTCGCACAAAGTGTTCAAACTCGGTGTGCGTTTTCCACGCACAGCACATCTCACTTTGGATTAGCCACGTCTCAGATGCTCAGCAGTCCCACGTGGCTGGTGGCAAGTGTATTAGACGGTGCAGACATGACAGGTGCACATAAAAAGGTGATATTCTACAGACAAAAGCGTTTACAGGTCAGGTGTGACCCATTTACTTAAAAGGACCCATTTGATCGTGTATCTCCTTTGCTTGAGGCTCGCTTAGCTCTCTGTTCTCCTCAGGATGGGGTTCCACCGGCCTGACCATCTCTCCGAGCCCACCTTGCACCCTCCCCCCCTCCCCCCCCCCCCCCCCCCCCCCCCCCCCCGCCTCTGAGCGCTCACACATCCTGTTCCCATTGCCTGGATCCTGCCCCCTGCCTCTACCCCCACATTTTGCCTAGCTCACACTAAGCCTTTTTTTTTTTTCAGGTTAAAAATCAGTGGTTCAGGGAGGTCTCTCCTGTCCCCCCACACCCCCAGCTCCAGGCTAGATTATGTTTCCTGTTTGAGGCTGTTGGGTAGTGGGGGAAGAGTAGCGTCTCTCTCTCTCTCCCTCGTCTTAGCACCTAGCACAATTACAATTACCTAGTTACCATAAGATACTGTCTCATGTTTCTCTACCCCAAGAATGCACAGACCAGAGTGCTTTGTTTGCTCGATTTATGCACGGCAGCTCCCATCGTGGCTGCAGAATATAGATGATCAATAAATATGAGATGATGAATGGTACAGGGCTGAGACTCAATCCTGTAGAGCCACCATCCCCCTCACCCCCACTCCCCCTCACCCCAGAGGCCCAGACCCCCAACATCGAGGCCAGGGGTCAGCCCCTGTGGCCTGGGCTAGATCTGCTGCTTTCTCCTCGGCACAATCAGCCACTCCCTGTCTCTCTCTTGACTGGCTTTAGGTTGGCTGTAAATTATATTTTTGGTGGCTGTTAATAAAAATATAGGGCTGGGGGGAAAAAAAAGACTTCTCCTAATAGAATTTTATTAAATGGCACTAGTTTAAAAATGTCTCGTAAAAAGTTAATTAATTTGGGATTTGGGGATGAAAGGCGTGATATAAATGTCAGTTATTATTATTACAATTTTAGCCTCACGCTTATGCTCTTGATCCAGCCCCTGATCTGGAGTTTCTCCTACACCCAGGGACTGGCAGCTCCACTGAAATGCTAGAGGCAAATTTGAGCTTTGGGGTGGGGGGGGGTCCATCAGGGACAGAGGGGACTTTGCCAAGGTAGGCTGTCCTTTTCATCGAGGATGAGGCAAGGCCTTAGAGCTAGCCACTGACTCGGGGCTGGGGGGCTGTTCTGAGCAGGATGGTCCAGGCGCTCTGGGAAGCTCCAGACCAGAGCAGCCAGAAACATCAAGGTCACGTGCCTAGCCCGAGCCCCGTCACGGAATCCTGGGATGGTGGAGCTGTCAGGGCTCTGAGAGATTCCCGCTCTCATTTTACAGAGAAGGAAACTGAGTTTGAAGAGGGGTGGTGGCTTGCCTAACCCAAGGTCAGGTAGCAGGTTAATTAAATTTACAGAGCAAAAGGCAGCGGAAAGCAATTAGTGGAGTAGGGGAAACCTTCTAAAAAAGAAAGATTCAGGCAATTTATAGGTGACATGTCTAGAAACTGTTTTCCAAGGAAACAGGGAGTCCTGGGATTTCCTGTGAGTTCGCAGAGACAGACAGCCCTTCACCCCTTCCAGACGCCCCACCTTCATTCCCCTGATTGCAGACCGGGGACCTACGGGGAGGGACTGTAGACCTGACCCAGTGTGTAATTACTTACGGGAGGTGGGGGCAGGCTGGGGATGTTAATCATCCACGGAGCCTCTTCATCTCTACCGATTGTAGGCCAAGGAATGAGGATATGTGAGCTTCATTTCCTCCTCTCTGGAGTGGGGGGTGAAAATACCCCTTGCAGGGCTGTGGTGGGGGGGG
>ML101691.1:0-27833 GCA_003697995.1 Taxidea taxus jeffersonii
AAAAAAAAAAAAAAAAGATAAGAACCATCTCTTCAAAAGATGCAGAAAAAGCATTTGAAAAAGTAAAACATCCATTTGTAATAATAATCTTCAACAAAGTAGTGATAGAGGGAATAGCCCTAACATAATACAGGCTGTATATGAAATAAACACAGCTATTTAAATCATCAATGAGGAAAAACTGAAACCCTTTCCTCTACAGCCAGGAACCAGGTAGTAATGTCCATTCTCATTATTTTTATTTAACACAATAGTGGAAATCCTAGACTCATCAACCAAACAACTAAAAGAAACAGAAAGCATCCAAATTGGCCTGGAAAAAGTCAAACATTCACTATTTCCATATGACATGATGTTCTATGTAGAAAACCTGAAAAACAGAAAAAAAATGCTAAAACTGATATACAAATTCAGTAACTCATAATACACAAAATCAATGTACAGAAACCTGTTGTATTTCTATACACCAATAATGAACCAGCAAAAAGAAAAATCATGGAATCGATCTCACTTACAATTGCATCAAATACCATATGATACCTAGGAATAAACCTAACCAGAGAGGTAAAGGATCTGTACTTTGAAAACTATAGAACACTTATGAGAGAAATTGAGGAGGACATAAAGAAGTGGAAAAGCATTCCATGCTCATGGTTTGTAAGAAGGAACATTGTTAAAGTGTCTATACCACCCAAAGCAATCTATACGTTTTATGCAATCCCTATCAAAATAGCGGCAGCATTTTTCACAGAGTTAAACAAACAATTCTCCAGTTTGTGTTGGAGCCTGAAAACCAAAGCAATTTTGAAAAAGGAAAGCAAAGCTGGAGGCATCATGATTCAGGAATTCAAGCTCTATTACAAAGCTGTAGTCCTCAAGACAGTACGCTACTGGCCCAAAAACACATATTTCAATGGAACAGAATAAGAAACTCAGAAATGGACCTACAACTATATGGTCATCTAGTCCTTGACAAAGCAGGAAAGAGTATCCAATGGAAAAAAGACACTCTTTCCAACAAATGGTGTTAGTAAAACTGCATGGCAAAGTGCAAAAAATTGAAACTGAACCACTTTCTTACACTATATGCAAAAATAAATTCAAAATGACTGAAAGACCTAAATGTGAGAGAGGAAATCCTCAAACCCTAGAGGAAAACAGAGGTCTTCAACTGCAGCCATAGCAACTTCTTACTAGGTACATCAATGGAGGAAAGGAAACAAAAGCAAAAATGAACTATTGGGACTTCATCAAGATAAAAAGCTTCTGCAAAGTGAAGGAAACAACAAAATGAAAGGCAATCTTTGGATGGAAGATATTTCTAAGATATTTTCAGATAAAGGGTTCATATCCAGAATCTATAAAGAATTTATCAAACTCAAGGTGCCTGGGTGACTCAGTCATTAAGCATCTGCCTTCAGCTCAGGTCATGATCCCAGGGCCCTGGGATCAAGCCTCTCATCAGGCTCTCTGCTCAGTGGGAAGCCTGCTTCTAACCTTTCCCAGTCCTCCTGCTTGTGTTCCCTCTCTCTGTCAAATAAATAGTCTTTAAAAAAAAGAATTTATCAAACTCAACATCCAAGAAACTAATGATCCTGTTAAGAAATGGGCAAAAGACATAAAGAGACAATTTTGGAAAGAAGACATCCAGATGGCCAACAGACACATGAAAAGATACTCAATATCATTCATCATCAGGGAAACACAAAACAATGATGAGATACCATTTTCCACCTATCAGAATGACTAAAATTAACAACACTAAGAGTAGGTATTAACAAGGATGTGGAGATAGGGGAAACCCTCTTACAATGTGGGTGGGAATGCAAACTGGTGTGACCACTCTGGAGAACAGTATGGAGGTTCCTCGGAGTGTTAAGAATAGTAGAACTACCCTATGACCCAGCAGTTGCAATTCTAAGTATTTATCCAGCGGATAAAAAAATACAGAGTTGAGGGAAACAAACCATAAGAGACTCTTGACCATAGGAAACAAACTGAGGGTGGCTGGAAGGGAGGGGGGTGGAGGGATGAGGTAACAGGGTGATGGGCATTAAGGAGGGCATGGGGTGCAATGAGTACTGGGTGTTATATACAACTGATAATCACTGAACTCTACTTCTGAAACTAATAATAAACTGTATGTTAATTAATTGAATTTAAATTTTAAGAAGTACAGGTTCAAAGTGACATATGCATCCCAATGTTTATAGCAACAGTATCAACAATAGCCAAACTACAGAGAGAGCCCAAATGTCCATTGGCTGATGAATGGATAAAGAAGATGTGGTGTGGGGCCCCTGGGTGGCTTAGTGGGTTAAAGCCTCTGCCTTCGGCTCAGATCATGATCCCAGGGTCCTGGGATCCAGCCCCGCATCGGGCTCTCTGCTCAGCGGGGAGCCTGCTTCCCCCTCTCTCTCTGTCTGCCTTTCTGCCTACTTGTGATCTCTGTCTGTCAAATAAATAAATAAAATCTTAATTAAAAAAAAAGAAAGAAAGAAGATGTGGTGTATACATACAATGGAAAATTAGTCAGCAATCAAAAAGAATGAAATCTTCCATTTGCAAATACATGGATGAAGCTATATTATATTACACTGAGGAAATAAGTCAGAAAAAGACAAATACTATATGATTTCACTCATATGTGGACTTGAAGAAACAAAACTGATGAACATATGGGAAGGGGGGGAATAAAGAGAGAGGGAAACAAACTATAAAAGAGTCTTAATGATAGAGAACAAACTGAGGGTTGATGGAAGAATGTAGGTAAGGGATGGGCTAGATAAGTGATGGATATTAAAGAGGACACTTGTTGCAATAAGCACTGGGTGTTGTATCTAAGTAATGAATCATTGCATACTACTCCTGAAACCAATATTGCACTGTATGTTCACTAACTAAAATTTTAAAAATATATATTTTTTAAATAAATAAGTAAATGTTTGGTAGAATTCCTGTTCAGAGTCTTTTTTATTATTTGTCTCTCTGTTTTTCCCCTATGTTCACCTGTTTCATTTCTAAAATGCCACATATGAGTGGAATCATATGGTATTTGTCTTTCTCTAGCTGACTTATATTGCTTAGCATAAAACCCTCTAGTTCCATCCATGTCATGGCAAATGGAAAGATTTCTTTCTTTATTATAGCTGAATAATCTTCCATTATATAAACATACCACATCTTTATCTTTTATGTGTAAGATTAGGTTGAGAATTTGAGATTTTTCTTTTTTAAAAATTATATTTTATTTTTACAGTGTTCCAATATTCATTGTTTATGCATCACACCCAGTGCTCCATGCAATACATGCCTTTCTTCACACTCACCACCAGGTTCACCTAACCCCCTACCCCCTCCCCAACAAAACCCTTGGCTTGTTTCTCAGAGTCCACAGTCTCTTATGCTTCATCTCCCCCTCTGATTTCCCCCTACTCACTTTCCCTTTCCTTCTCTTAATGTCCTCCATGTTATTCCTTATGCTCCACAAGTAAGTGAAACCTTATCATAATTGACTTTCTCTGCTTGACTTATTTCACTCAGCATAATCTCCTCCAGTCCTGTCCATGCTGATACAAAAGTTGGGTATTCATCCTTTCTGATGGAGGTATAATATTCCATTGTATATATGGACCATATCTTCTTTATCCATTCATCCATTGAAGGGCATCTTGGCTCTTTCTACAGTTTGGCATTTCTGGCCATTGCTGCTATGAACATTGGGGTGCAGATGGCCTTTCTTTTCACGACATCTGTATCTTTGGGGTAAATACCCAGTAGTGCAATTGCAGAGTCATAGGGAAGCTCTATTTTTAATTTCTTAAGGAATCTCCACACTGTTTTCCAAAATGGCTGCACCAACTTGCATTCCCACCAACAATATAAGTGGGTTCCCCTTTCTCCACATCCTCTCCAACACATGATGTTTACTGTCTTGTTCATCTTGGCCATTCTAACTGTTGTAAGATGGTGTCTCAATGTGGTTTTGATTTGAATCTCCTTGATGGCTAATGATGATGAACATTTTTTCATGTGTCTGTTAGCCATTTGTATATCTTTGGAGAAGTGTCTGTTCATGTACTTCTGCTGCTGAAAAATGGATTGTAATTGTTTCAGGCTATATACCCCGCACCTTAAAATCTAGGACAAGAGACATGTCTATCATGTCAACATGTCTATCATGTTTACAAGGGTAGGGTTAATTACCGGAACCCAGTAATTAACCCTACCCTTGTAAATGTTTTCTAAAAGTCAGTCTTTGTAACCTATGCCACCTGGAGCAGGTGTCTGATGCTAAACCATCAGCCTGCATGAGGATGAGTAGCATCTGTCTACTGATTGGCCTGAACTGGGAGTTGCCTCCCCATCCTTCAGCCTATCACATTGTCAAGATTGTTTTCTCCCAATGACCTCAGACTGATTGGAGTCCAGGACTACACATAAGGGTAGAGCCAACCAACCAAAAACATGGTGGCAAAGTGAAGGTCATGTGGTAGACTGTAAACTAGAGAAGCAGCCAACTGGTCTCATCAGGAGAGAAGATTGGGGAAATAGCACTGTTTCCACACCTGTATCCCATAATTTTCACCTTTGTCACCTCTCCCATCTCAATATTATTTTCCAGAGATGTCCACATGTGTAGCAGTAGAAGCCTGTATTAGGTTCCTCTGGAAGTTCTTCTACCCTGAGCCCCTCTATCAGCCTCTAAACAATTAGAACTAAGTTCCAATCCCTTAGTTCAACCCAAATAAGTTGTTGCACTAACAAACTGGATAAAAACAACAAAGGAAGCCATATTCAAATCAGGAGAACAAGATTTTCAGGCTCCTAAAACAGTGATGACCTTTTCCTCCCACTACTTGACACTCAGAATGTCCCTGTTGCATGGTCAGCATTTGAGAATGGTTTGTTGAGTTAATTAAGGAAACCTAGGTAACTGAGGCAATGAATGTCTCCACCCCCACTGCCATAGAAGTCATCAGTCACAGAGGGTCCATCTTCATTATTCACGGAGTCTGTACTGATTGGCCTACCTGCTGACATTGATTTGTCAACCCCAGACACATGAGCTGACTCCTACTTCTGGACACCTAGGGTGGCTCAACAAGAGTCACCCACCTTGGGTGATCCCAGCTGAGGCTGCACCATGTACTTCTCTGCCTTCCTGTGTTAATTCCCACACTGTAAATATGTGTCCTATTCATGGTCCATTTAGTGCCACATTTTCTGAATTACGTGCTCTTGGTGATTTTAGTGTTTAAAATGGCCATTAAGCCAGAGCTACCGGGCTGACTGGTGTTCTTAGGCACAAAGGGAGGATGAGTCTCACAGACAAAACACCTTTTTAGCTAAGACTTACTCAGATTCCTGATGCAGAACTGTGGGCCAGGAGTTCAGGGCTAATGAGTAAACAATGTAGTAAATCCAAGAAAGAGGATAGGACATTCATGATGTCTATGTGGAACCACTCAGGAAGTGCTGAAGTAACATCTGGATGCTATCATAACACGAGAGGAAAGGGGGATAAAGAGCTATATTCACGGATTCAGAAATGATGACCACTTCTTGTTTGCTTGTTTTTCTGTTTGTTTTTTTTGTTTGTTTGTTTCTAAAACCATCACGGACAGCAGAGCTGTGGGGCTGAAAGTCAAAAACACTGGCGAACACAGTACCTAAATTGGAAATGTTACACACTTCTGAACTAATATTTCTGTATGGGGAAATAGAGCGTACAATAAATTATTTACAATATATGTATATTTGTAAATAATTTATTTTAATATATTATATATTTTGTATATAATATAATATTAATTATTGATATTAATAATATAATATGAAATATAAATTTTTAAATATATATATATATATAAAGGAAACAGTCCTTAAACAGAAACAAATGAAACCAGGCTGGGTAGTCATCAGTTGGCAAACATTGTGAGTAGAGACTCCCAGGAACCCAGCTCCAAATTTGCACCAGGAACAATGGTTCACTGTCACGGACTCCATGTCCTCAGTGACTATAACCCAGCAACTCGGAATGCCAGGATGAACTGCATGCACCCACCTTGCTGAATCCCCCTTCATTCTAGAAGGCAACAGTCTTCTTTTTTCTGGATTTTCTCTTTTCCTTTTAGGGACACACTGTCACTGCTACCGCTCAGGCATCACATTTTATGCACTTGTGAATCCCCTGCTGATTTTGCAAAAACACAAATTGTGATTCAGTAAGTCTCTGCTGAGGACAAGGCCCTATATTTTTTAAAAGCCTTAAGGTGACAAGTCTGATGCTGTCCCTGAACCCCAGGGACATAGCAAGGGCCTGAATCCTGTTTTCCTCTTTTAATTCAGAATACTTGGAAGAATAGGTCCAGTGTAGCAGGTTTGAGTTAAGTAATAGAAATCTTCACAGGAAAACCTGTTTCTACTTAGGGGCCTGGAGATGCCAGCAGAAACAGGGAAAGAGTAAAGACCTTGGCTGAGTGAGAAAACTTTTACAAGTGCAAAATGCCAGGGAGCAAAAGAAAAAAACTCTAAATTTGTCATAAATTCAACGTGTATTTTCATTGAGCACATATTCCATGCAGATCAGACTCCTTGCCAAGGAAACAAATATTGGGATATGGTCTTTGCTCTCAACAATCCTAAGACTTAGGAGGGAAAAAGAACCTAACCAGGAACAAGAAGGGCAGAAAATCAAAAATAGATTAGCCAAAGTGCAGGTTAAAGTGGTGGAAATTGCCTGTGCTCGTTCACTCGCTCTCTCTCTCTCTCTCTGACAAATGAATAAATAAAATCTTTTAAAAAATAAATAAATAAAATAAAATAAAGTGGTAGAAATTCTCACCAGGCAGAGACTACTTACACTTTGTTTTTTGTTGGTTGGTTGGTTGGTTTTTGTATTTTTAAATATTCTTTTTTTTATGTTCCATTAGACAGCATATAGTACATCATAAATTTTGATGTAGAATTCAACCATTCACTGGTTGCGTAAAACACTCAGTGCTCATCACAACACATGCCCCATTTCTGAATCAGGAAGGCCCCACTAAAGGAAGTGACATCTAACGCCTGTAACACATGAGTGTTGGGACTTCATTTTACACTGAGTTAAATTTTGAGATTTAAGTTCCAGAACCAAGTCAGAACAACAAATCCTGCTGAATTACACTGAGCTTATATTGACAACTGATCATTATGCAAAAATGAAAGGCAAAGTTGCACACAGAGATTTACAAGGATGTCACTGCTGAGCCCGGCGTAGGTAAGTACTGGAGTCTGGGCTGCTGGGATCTCGCTCAGAACGGAGGTCAGTGCAAAGAAGTCTCCAGTGTTTTCCTGGGAGCAACAGAGGAAGAAGTCACTCTGTGGCAGGAGGAGGTGAGGACTGCAGGGGAGAAGGGCACTGGGAGCAGGAGGGCTGAGGATAGACTGAAAGGTGGGGAGGCACATAGGAAAGAGCAGGAAGGTGGCTCCAGAGACTTACCAGCGCTTCCAGAGCCACAATGCCAGACCTGCCAGAAGCACCAGGAGCACCATCACCACCAGAAAGACCAAGCCTATGGAGTGGGGCTGCTCTGTGGGTTCAGTGCACAGACAGTATCATATCTCATCCACCCAGTGTTGAAATCTACCTCCCTGGTCCTCTTTGCTCTTGTCACCCTCTCTCTGACCAACTGCCCTCCTCCTTTCACTTCTCCCATTTCTCCTCAGAGATGGACCCTTCACCCAACCTGATGTATCCTCCCACAACTGTAGGACCCTCACCCTCAGCTCTTCCATTTCTTGAATTACTGATTGTGTATCCTTTTTGGTCTGGAGTCTCTAGATTCCCAAATTTTTCATCAGGCTCCCCAACTTTCCTAGAGGAATACCTGCCCTCTTTCCCAGCTGGGCCCCAGCTCTTTCTCACCCCAGTAGAGAACCATGTCCTGGCCTCTTAGACTGCTGTGTTTCACTTGACATGACAGGCCAGAAGCCTCTGTGGCTTTCACATCCAAGGACACCTGAAGATACCATGTTCCATCAGCATGGGGCAGAACGTCACCTCGCTGAGTCCCCTGTTGCTCCTGCTCACCCCGCATCCACATCACCCACACAGGCTTTGGGTAGAACCCAGAGACATGGCACACCAGCAGGAGATGGCCAGGATTGGTACCAGTGCCAGTAGACAGCCAGGCCTCTGGGCTCACTGCAGAGACAGGATATGTATTCATAGACTGAGAGGGTAGATCACTTTAGATAGACACATCTTTCTACCTCTAGAAATCTTTCACCATCCTCCACTCTCCCTCTTGGCTCTTTCATACTGTGAATTTGAGGGAATGGTACAAATTTATGAGTGCAGAGTAGAGAATTCATGAAGGGAAGGAGCAGGACTGACCTTGTCGCTGGAGATCTGCCTTTCCTGCATCAAGAAGACTTGAGAGATAACGGGGACAGTAGTCAATGATGAGCTTATGCATTAGTTCATTGTCTTCATGGTCCTGATTGAGTAGTCTGCAGACCTGTTGAGCCCTACTTCCTCCTGTTGGAGATGGCCACCATGACATGTTCTGGAAACTCACAAGATCTGATCCTTGATGAGCAATCCTCATGAAGCCTACTGATGGTGCCCCAAAATGCAGCTCACAGCCTCCTGCCAGCTGTACCTGGAAGGGATCTGGAGAAGAGAGACTGTGAGTTTCAGGACAAGGGGAGTGAATAAGATGAAATAAGATGAGTGGAAACCAAAGTAATGGAAGCAAAAGTGAAGTTCAGGGGATTGGAGGGCATGGAACACACTTTGGTTTGAGGCAAAATTCACACAAAAGGGAAGTGGTAATGGATGGGGGGCAGAGGAAGAGGTAAATTATTGAGGAAGGAAGAAATGTTGGAGGAGAAAGACGAAGGGTGTGGGCAGAGAATAAGGAAGGGCTCAGTGGAAAAGCTGGGATAAAAACAATCTAGGATGAAGGGAGTGTAGAGGGTACAAGGAATATGTAGGCAGAGTTCACTGATATGATTGAGTGTGGAGAAGAACACACAGTTCAAAGAGTCAGTCACTTAGTGAGGGAGCAGAGAGTGCCTGCTAGGAGGCCAGGGAGAGGAGGGGTCATGGGAGATGCTAGTTGGAGACAGGAGAATACAACCTGTAGTCAATAAGAGGAGTGGGAGAGAGCAGAAGACATGAAGCTTTTGAAGAATCAGGATCTGGCTTCTACCCTCTACCCACACGTGTGTGATTCAGATTTATGTTGGGGAGGCTTGAGGTTCAGAAGCCACAGAAGGCTCTTCCCTAAAAGGAGAAAGAACTCAAGGAGACACACACATGGCCACCTCCATTCTACCTCTGAGAGAATAGAACTCACATTCAAGCTGCCATTCACTGAAATGGTCATGAAAACACTGGGGAAGTCCGACGGAGTTTGAATGAAATGACTCTTCTGCTGTAATCACCTCCTCATTGCTTAAGTTGCCCTTGGACCAAGGCCACAAGAAAATGAAAGCTCCAGTCTTGTCATTCCATCCATGAGTCTGCAGCTCATCCAGCCAAACTGAGGCAAGATTTTGTGTCCAGGAACGGTTGTAGAGGGATAAGGTCAGGATGATTTGGAGGGAGATCGGCTCCTGGAAGACTGTGGGGAAAAAAAACACAGAAAGACTGATGAAGAGGAAGGCATTGGGAAGGAGAAAGAATGGAGAAGAAGATGCCATGGGGGGGAACCAAACTCTGGAGGCCGAAAATCTGGAGACCAAGGAAGCCATTGTTGTCTCAGGAGACATGTGCTGCTCCAGAGCCCTGAGCTTCTAACCCATCCTTCAGAAGAGCACAAGGCCCTGGGGTCAGGATGCTCAGGAAGGAACCAGGCTGAGGCTCTCATCCCCAGGTATGTTCTGGGGAACCCAAACCACAGTGCAGACACACACCCACATACACAAACACACAAACACACACACCACAAGTGCACAGATGCTCATATGCACAAACATACTTACACAAAAGAACATGCACAGATACATATACGTGCAAGTATACAGACACAGAAACACATATGCAAACATTCATACTCATACATACATTAAAACCCACACATGCAGTCACACAAGCACATCTACACACACACACGCACGCACACACACGTACCCACTGGGTAGGGCCAGAGTTCTCACCATCTTCACTGTCACCGCCTGGGAGGAGAACCACCAGCAGCACAAGTTGCAGGAACAGCATTGTACTTGCAGATGTTCTTTCTGTCTTAAAAAGTCAGTCTCTGATGGTCGTTCTAACAAATCTACCCCACACAAGGAACTGCTCATCTGACTTCCTTCATATACCAGCCTTCCCTGAGTCTCTGTGACGATACAAATGTGCTCCTCCCTCAACCCTAGAGACCTACTCAGGCTCTCACTTCCCCTCCTGGTCTGACCCTCCTCTCTGGCTTCCAGCTTCTCCCTGTCACCAGCTTCCATCCTGCTGCCCCTCCCCTAATTCAGTTGCTACAGAACCAGTCCTGTGTGGCACAGTATAGTGACGCCACCTCTCGTGCCTGTCCTTCTCATCCAGACAATAACCCATGGTAAAATATGGCTCCTGGAACCCAGCCTTGAACCAACCCTCTGTCACTCTGTCTCTCCTGCCCTTGTGACACTCCCTATATATTTCCATCCCCATCTCACTCCCACCCCAGCTCATTCACACCTCTGACTTCTTTTTTGTTGTTTAAAAAAAAAAAAACTGAATCAACCAGGTAAATTAGACAGCATCCCATCTGGCAGGTAAGAGGAACTCTGTGGACTGGTGCAAATGGGAGGTTTGTATAGGAAGTAAGTTGACAAAACGAGAGAAAGGAATGTCAGGGAATGTCACCTTCCCTTAACTGGGAGAGCAGGGAGTCTTATCATGCAGATGCTTCTCCTCCTTGGGGATAGAGAGGACCCATGTGACAATACCCACTGGTGCTGACCAGAGAATTCTTCACTGACAGGTGAGCATTTCTGGGGGAGGTTGGAACTGCAGTTAGGTTACGGATCACCAAAATTTGGTGACCTAGCCTGACCCATGGGTTTCTTTTTAATGGCTACTCTATTTGCTTGTCCAGATTCTCCCATGATTGCCTGTATAACAGTGCCAGCAACCACCAGTCCACCACTATTCCTAGGGAGGAACCAGTAGCCATCACAGAGACCACAGGACATTGAAACACCTGAAGTATACATCCTCAGCCTGATTCACATTAATATGTATTCACTCACCAAGCAAGCAGCCACTGAGCATCTGCCTGGATCCAAGCACCGCCACTGAGCATCTGCCTGGATCCAAGCACCGTGCTACACTCATGAAAATACAGTGTTCCCAGTGCAATCACTTTATTTGTGGAGCTTTGAGTCCATTTGGGAAAAAACCATAAACCAAGAACTATGACTTTTGGTATGCTGAGTTAGTTTTTGTTTGTTCATTTGTTCTTTTCTTTAAATTCAGTTAACACACAGTGTTATATTAGGGTCTGATGTATAATGGAGTGATTCAGGAATTCTATACATTACTCGTTTTTATGAGTATAATTCTAATCCCTTTCATCTATTTTTCCCATTCCCTACCCACCTTCCCTCTGGGAACCAGTAGTGTGTTCCCTGTAGATGTCTATTTTTTTCCTTTGTGTCTTAAATTTCACATATTTGTAAGACTTTTTTTTTCCTTTTGCTTCTTATGTTTCTAAATTCCACATATGAGTGAGACCATATGGTATGTTTCTTTCTCTGACTGATTTTGTCCCTTCCCATCCATGCTGTTTCCAATGGCAACATTTCAGGCATTTTAATGGCTGAGTAATATTCTGCTGTGTGCACACACCACATCTTTTTTTTCATTATTCATCTGTCTATGAACACTTGTGCAGCTTCTACAATTTGGCTATTGTAATTAATGTGGCAGTAAACATTGGGGTGCATGTTTCTTTTCATTTTAGTGTTTTCGCATTCTTTGGGTAAATATCCAGTAGTACAGCTACTGGATCAGGTGGTATTTCTATTTTTAATGTTTCGAGGAACCTCCATACTGTTTGCCACAATGACTGCCCCAGTTTGCATTCCCACTAACAGTGCATCAGGGTTCCTTTTCCCACACATACTCCCCACCACTTATTCTTGTGTGTTTTTTAAGTTTAGCCAATATGGCAGGTGTGGGGTGATATCTCATTGTGGTTTTCATTTGCATTTCCTTGATGATGAGTGATGTTGAACATTATTTCATGTTACGTTGGGCATCTGGATGTCTTCTTTTGTGAAATAGCTATTCATGTCTTTTTCCCATTGTTTAATTATATTATTTGTTCTTTTGTTATTGAGTTGTACAAGTTTTCTTGTTTTTTTACAGGTTCTTTATATAATTTGGAATAATAACCCATTATCAGATATGTCATTAACAAATGTCTATTCACATTCAGTAGACTGTCTTCCAGTTTTGTTGATTGCTTCCCTTCCTGTGCACAAGCTTTTTATTTTGATGTAGGTCCAATAGTTCATTTTTGCTTTTCTTTCCCTTGCCTCAGGAGACATTTAGAAAAATGTTGCTGGGGCCAATGTCAGAGACCTTACTGCCTGTTCTCTCTTCTGGGATTTTTATGATTCAAGTTTGACATTTAAGCCCTTAATCCCACTTTGAGTTTACTTTGTGAATAGTATAAGAAAGTGACCCAGGTTCATCCTTTAACCTTAGAGCTGTCCAGTATTCGCAACACCATTTTTTTAATTTAAATTCAATTAGCCTACCTATAATACATCATTAGTTTTTGGTATGATGTTCAGTGATTCATTAGTTGTGTATAACACCCAGAGCTCATCACATCACATGTCCTCCTTCCTGCCCATCACCCAGTAACCCCAACACCCCACCCACCTCCCTTTCCATAACCCTCAGTTTTTTTCCTGGAGTCAAGAGTCTCATATGGTTTGTCTCCCTCTTTTTTTATCCTTTTCTTAAGTTTATTTTTTTCAGTGTTCCAAGATTCATTGTTTTTCTTCCTCCCCTTTAGGTTTCCCTCCCTTCTCCTATTGTCTTCTGTGCTATTCCTTATGTTCTACCTATGAGTAAAACCATATGATAACTGTCTTTCTCTTACTGACTTATTTCACATAGTATAATACCCTCCAGTTCCATCCATGTCAATGTAAATTATAGATATTCATCCTTTCTGATGGCTGAGTAATATTTCACTGTATATATGAACCACATCTTCTTTATCCATTCATCTGTTGAAGGATATCTTGGCTCCTTCTATAGTTTGCTACTATGGACATTGCTGTGAACACTGGAGTACATGTGCCCCTTCTTTTCACTACATCTATATCTTTGAGATAAATACGCAGTAGTGCAATTGTTAGGTCGTAGGATACTTGGGAACAAACCTAATAAAAGAGATTAAAAAATATGTACTCCAGAAACTACAGAACATGTGTGAAAGAAATTGAGGAAGACACAAAGAGATGGAAAATATGCCACGCTCATGGATTAGAAAAATAAACATTGTTAAAATGACTATGCTGCCCAGAGCAAACCAATACCACTTTCTTTTTTTATGTTCAATAGTCAACATATAGTACATCATGACCAACACAATTTCCAACAGAGTTGAAAAGACTGTCTTTTCCCCATTGCATAGTCTTGCCTCCTTTGTCGAAGATTCAATGTCCATAAAATGAGCTCTCTACTATGTTCCATTGACATATTTTTCCTTTTCAAGATTGCTTTGCCCATTCAGTCTTTTGTGGTTCCATATAAAGTTTAGGATTGCTTGCTCTCATTCTGTGAAAATGCTGTTGGTATTTGATAGACATTGTATTAAATCTGTAGATTGCTTTAGATAGACTAGACATGTTAACAATATTTGTTCTTCCAAACCATAAGCATGGAATATCTTTCCATTTCTTTGTGTCATCCTCAATTTTTTTTCAGGAATGCTTTATAGTTTTAATAATACAGTTCTTTCACCTCTTTGGTTAACTGTATTCTTAGGTATTTTATTATTTTAGTATGATTATAAGTGGGATGGTTGGGTGAATTTCTCTTTCTGTTACTTCATTATTATTATTGTATAAAAATGCAAGAGATTTCTCTATATTGATTTTGTACCCTGAGTCCTTACTGAATCAGTTCTAGCTGGGTTTTTTTTTGGGGGGGGGGCTTATGGTTTTAGGCAAATAGTGAAAGTTTTATTTCTTCCTTACCAATTTTGATGCCTTGTATTCCTTCCTGTTGTCTGATTGCTGTGGCTGAGACTTTCAGTATTATGTTCAACGAAACTGGTGAGAGAGGACATTCTTGTTTTCTGCTTAACTTAGGGGAAAAGCTCTCAGTTTTTCATCACTGAGGATGTTGTTAGCTATGGGTTTTTCATATGTGACCTTCATTATATTGAGTTATGTTACCTCTAAATCTATTTTGTTGAAGGATTTTTAACATAATAGATATTGTGCTTTGCCAGATAATTTTTCAGCATCTACTGAAATGATCATACAGTTTTTGTACCTTCTTTTGTCATATATGATGGTGCTTGATTTGTGAGTTTAGAAAAACCCCTGTATCTCAGGAATAAATATCACTTGATGGTGGTGAATGACTTTTTTAATGTATTGTTGGATGCAGTTTGCTATTATTTTGTTATGGATTTTTCCACCATTTTCATTAGAATTATTGCTCTGTGGTTCTCTTTTTGTAATGTCTTTACCTGGTTTTTGTATCAGGGTAATGCTGGCCTCATAGAATGAATTTGGAAGCATTCCTTCCTCTTTCCATTTTAAGAGTTTGAGAAGAATTTGTATTAACTCTTCTTGAAATGTTTGGTAAATCTTTGAAGACTTTGCTCCTGAACTTCTATTTGTTGAGAGTTTTTTCATTACTGATTCAATTTCACTGCTGGTAATCAGTGTTCAAATTTTCTATTTTTTTCCCATTTCAGTTTTGGGAGGCTATAAGTTTCTGGGAATCCATTTCCTGTAGGTTGTCCAATTTCTTGGCAAAAATATTTCAATATTCTCTTACAATCCTTTGTATTTCTTTGATATTAGTAGTTATTTCTCCTCTCTCATCTCTGATTTTATTTGAGATATTTCTCTTTCTCTCTCTTATTCTTGTGTTTTGTTTTTTTAAAAATGAGTCTGGCTAAATGTTTATCAATTATGTTGATCTTTTCTAAGAATTATCCCTGGTTTTATTGATCTTTACATTTGTGGATTTTTGTTTGGTTTTTTTTTTTCTTAGTTTCCATATCATTTATTTCTGCTCTGATCTTTATTATTTCCTTTCTTCTACTGCTTTTGGGTTTTATTTATTCTTCTTTTTCTAGCTCCTTTAGTTGTATGGTTAGTTTGTTTATTTGAGATTTTTCCTGCTTCTTGAGGTAGGCCTCTATTGCTATAAACTTTCTTCTTAGAACAGCTTTTGCTGATTCCCAAAGATTTTGGACCATTGTGTTTTAATTTTCACTTCTGTCCATAGTTTCTTTTTATTCCTTTTGATTCGTTGGTTGACCCATTCATTGTTTGGTAACACGCTAATTAACCACCATGTATTTGTGCTTTTTCCATATTTTGCTTTGGTATATTTCTAGATTCATACTACTGTGGTCAGAAAAGATGCCTAATAGGACTTTGACCTTTTTGAATTTGTTGAAACTTGTGTTGTGGCCTAATATGGGATCTTTTACTGAGAATGTTCCATGTGCTCCTGAAAAGAATATGCATTTTGTTGTTTGGGGATGGAATGTTCTAAATATATCATTTCAAACTGTCTGGTCCAAATTGTCATTTGATGCCACTGTTTCCTGTTTGATTTTCTGATCGGATGATCTGTTCGTCCATGTAAGTGGAGTGTTTAAGCCCCTATTATTACCGTATTACTATCAATTACCTCTTTTATGTTTGTTATTAGCTACTTTATTTATTTGGGTCCTCCCATGGTGGGTGCGTAATATTTTCAATTGCTATATCTTCTTGTTGGATCATTCTCTTTATTATTAAATAATGTCCCTCTTTGTCCCTTGGTACAGTCTTTCTTTTAAAGTCTACTCTTTCTGATACAAGTATTGCTGCCCTGGCTTTCATTTCACATCCATTTGCTAGATGAATAATTCTCTATCCTTTCACTTTCAATCCGTTTGTGTCTTTAGGTCTCAGATTAGTCTCTGGTAGGATGCATATAGATGGATCTTGCTTTTTTGCCCATCCCATCCCCCTATGTTTTGTGATTGGAACATTAAGCCTTTTTACATTCAATGTAATTATTGATCTACATGGACTTATTGTCATTTTGTTACTTATTTTGGGGTTGTTCTTGTAGTTCTGTGTTCATTTCTGTCCTTGTTATTCTCTCCCATTGTTAATTGACTATCTCTAGTGATATATTTGGATTTTTTCCTCATGATTTTTTGTGTATGTATTCTTAATTTTTGATTTGTGGTTATCATTTGGTTTGTATATAACAGTCTCTGTACACAACAGTCAATATTAAGGTCACATAAGTTTTTAAACTATTCTTTATTCCTGGGGTGCCTGGGTGGCTCAGTGGGTTAAAGCCTCTGCCTTCGGCTCAGGTCATGATCCAGGGTCCTGGGATCGAGCCCCGAATCGGGCTGTCTGCTCAGCAGGAAGCCTGCTTCTTCCCTCTCTCTGTCAAATAAATAAATAAAATCTTTTAAAAAATCGGTTGTTTATTCCTTTCCTCCCTCCACCAATATTTTTAAGTACAGTGTCATAGTTTGCATCTTTTTATTTTGTGAGTCTCTTGGCTGATTTTTTTGATATCCTTACTTTTACTGATTTTGTGCATCTTTTCCTTTGATCTTTCCTTTCCACACAGAGTCCCCTTTAACATATTTTGTAGAGCCAGGTTAGTGGTCATGAGTTCCTTTCACATTTGTGGGTCTGGGAAACTCTTTATCTTTCCTTCTATTCTGGATGATAACCTTGCTGGATAGAATATTCTTGGCTACAGATATTTTTTTTTTTCCTTTCACTACTTTGAATATATTATGCCACTCTCTGTTGGCCTGCAAAGTTTCTGCTGAAAAGTCAGCTGATACCTTTATGGGTTTCCCCTTGAATATAACCTTCTTCTTTTCTCTTGCTTTAAAAATTCTCCTTTCTTACTACTTTTTGCCATTTTAATTAATATGTATCGAAGCGTAGGCCTCCTTGCGTTGACTTTGTTGGGGGTGCTCTGTGCCTCCGATCTTTATTTCTGTTTCCCTCACTGGATTTGGGACATTTTTAGCTATTATTTCTCAAATAAGTAGTTGGCTGTTTCTCTCTCTCCTCCTCCTGTGATCTATAATGCAAGTATTTTTATTCCTGATGGTGTTGTTAAGCTCCCTAAATCTATTTTCCTTTGGTATTTGTTTTCCTCTCTCTCTTATTCAACCTGATTGCTTTCCATACCCTGTCTTCCATGTCACTGATGTGTTCTTCTGCTTCCTCTATTCTCCTATTCATTTTATTAGTGTATTTTTAATTTCATTTATTGAGTTCTTCATCACTGATTGGATCTTTTTTATGCTTTCTATCTATTGGTTGAGATCTCAGTAGGGCCTCTACTCTTTTCTCAAGTATAGCAAGTATTTTTATGACCATTACTTTAAATTCTTTGTCAGGTGTAACACTTATCTCCTTTCTACTTAACTCTCTATGTGAATTTATTCTGTTTTGTCACTTAGGATATATTCCTGTGTCTCCTCATTGTGCCCAATTCTATTTCTGTGTGTCAGGAAAGTTATCTATGTCTCCTACTCTTGAAAGTAGTGACTTTATGAAGAAGAGATTATGTAGTTACCTTCAGTTCAGTGTCCCTTATTTTTCAGGACCTGGCACTTCAAGAGTGTCTTCTATGTGAGATGCATGTGCCCTCCTTTGGTGGCTGAGCCACTTTAGTTTCAGTCCTTTCATTTGAAATGGCTCTCATTGCCTGTTGTGGGCCAGATTTGGTCCCTTTTGTGTTAGTGGCCAGTTGGACCCCCCTGGGCTTAAGTTGTGTCAGACCAAGCATTTTCCAGAAATGAAATATCAGTGAACTACAGGGCACATTCCCTATGTTGTCCCCTGAGAAGTTTTACTGTTGGGAGGGCCCTACCGTCAGACCAGGTGTCTGCTACCAGGCCACATCTGAGGCCTGAGTTAGATATTCTGTGTGGTTATCCTCCCCTCTCCCTAGAGCAGGACTTACATGGAGCATTATGGCCCATGAGAGGGCTGTTTGCACATTCCCAGGTTTGTGACTCCAATTAGGAAAGGCCCTATCAAGAGTCTATTGCAGGATGCAGATCTGCAGAAGACTATGGTGGTGGGAGACGGGGTGTTAGCAGGGCTTGTACAAGATTACTCTTGGAAAAGACTGCAGCCAGTGGATGCAGGCAGCTTGTCCTTTCATCTCTACAAAATCCCTTGTGTAAATTTTTACCAGTAAGGTAGCCAGCAACGCAGCAATATAGTCAGCAACTCCTGACTAGTGGTTTGTTGGAAATCCATACAAACACCCAAGAGAGGGATTGTTCCAGATGTCAGGGTTAACAAGCAAGACAGAGTAAGAGTGTCACAAGATAAGGACACATGAGAAAAAAGCAAGCATATTTTGAAGCATTGAAAGAAGGAAAACAAAGTCAGGAGGAACATGGCAAGAAGAGAGACATTGGCCCAGTGTCCCCTGGGGGCCACATCCATGTCCATTGGCGGGGTTGGTGGGAGTCTCCAATCACTAAGGACAGAAATCCACCTTGTGCTTAAACTACTCGGGGAGGTATTGGCTGGTGTAACTGTGGAGCTTAGGGTCACTGAGACTCCATCCCCTCTGTGGGTCAGTGTGTCTGCCTTCACTATTCTGATGCTTTGGTTTTGTTATTGCTGCTAATTTTGGTGGCACTGGAGTATGATGGCAAATAAAAATTGTACCTATGGACAACATGAAGATTTCCAGCTGCCCCGGGAGGAAGGCTGGGAGGCACCAGGGCCGTGTGGGCCCTCATGGGCTCTAATAGGTATAGCAGGTCCTGTGATGTGACATGAACAAAGGTGCTCCTAGTGAAAGCCTTCTGACAACTTCTTAAAGAGGAAGTCCTGAAGAACCACAGGAACCTGGTGCACATGGGGTGTACATGGAACTGCACATGAATGCTCATATCTTTACCCATGGAGTCTCTACTGAAGCATGCACATTTTGTAAAGAAAACGCTGAATTGGTCAAGAAAACTTGTACTGAGGCAAATCATGAAAATTATTCTTTAATGTAGCATTAGTCATGTGTTTGTATATTTTTATTGCTATTTTCTTTTAAAAACATAAAATAATCGCTTGAGGTTTTTGTGTATGTGTACATGGTTACATCATGCTTATAACCAAGTCAATTAACACTGCCATGACCTCTCATCTAAAATGTCTTCTTCTATCTTTTATTTTGCTTTCTTTTGGTGAGAACACTTGGGATTCCCACCTCTTAGCAAATTTCACTTATTTTAACTTCTCTGCCTTCTTGCAAGCAGGGTTCATCTTCAGGCTTACATCTCTGGTGATGAAAAATGGATTGCATTTCTTTCAGGCTTCATACCCTGACCTTATCATCCGACAAGATAGAATACCTCTTTTCCCTTCCCTTTTCCCTTAAGCATCAGAATCAGACCCCACTGACCTGTGCCACTTGGAGCAGGTGCCTGGCCTGAACCATCACTTTGGGTGATACAAGTGGCATCTATCTGATGACAGGCCTGAACTGTGCATTACTTGTCCTTCCTAGAGCCTGCCACATTTTCAAGGATGATTTCTACTAATGACCTCAGGCTGGCCCAGGATACACATGAGTGTGCAGTCAACAATCCAAAATCCACATGTTGGCCACAGAAGGGAGATGGACTGCAAGTTAGAGAAACACCCAATCAGTCTGATCCATGAGAGAAGAGTCCAGAAATCCAATGATTTGCTCTCTCCCTTCCCTTATTTCCACCTTTCCCACCTCTCCTATGTCAACATTATTTTCCGGAAATGTCTACATGTGTAGGGCCAGGAGCCTGCACATGCTCCCTTTGGATGCTGCACTGCCCTAGGCTCCTCTCTCAGCACCTGCACTTATTAAAACTAAGTCCCTGTTGCCTAGTTCATCCCACATAAATTGTGGGAATAACAAACTGGTTACAAACAACAATGAAAACCACAATCAAATCAGGAAAGCAAAATTTTCAAGCTATGAAGACAGGGAAGACCTTTCCTTCCACACTACTTTACACTCAGAATGTCCCAGCTGCATGTCAGAGCTCGAGAATGGTTTGTTGTATTAATTAATAAAACCAAGAGTAACTGAAGTCTAGCTATGGATGTTTCCATTCACACTGCCATGGGGGTCATCAGTCACAGAGGGTCCATCTTCATTATTCATGGAGTCTGTCTGTGCTGATTGGCCTACCTGCTCACATTGATTTGTAACCCCCCAGGCACAGGCACCTGCCACTATTCATGGACATGTAGAGTGGCCTGACAAGAATGACCCACCTCAGGTGATCTCGACTGAGGCTGGACCAAGTGCCCCTCTACCTTATGGTGTTAATTCCCACACTGCAAATATCTGTCCTATTCACAGCCCATTTGGTGCCACATTTTCTGAACTACGTGCTCCCACTTGGTGATTTCAGAGTTTAAAAGGGCCCTGAAGCCAAGACTGACAGGTATCCTGCAGGACTGACTGGTATTCTAAGCACAAGTAGGTGGGATGTTTCTCATGACAAAATACGTGTGTAGGTGAGGCTTGCTCAGACTCTTGATGCAGAGCTGTGGGCCCTGTGTCCACTGGTAATGAGTCAATGATGCCGTAAATCCAGGAAAAGGAATAGGACATTCCTGATATCTATGTGGAGCCACTCCAGAAATTGCTAAAGTAACATCTAGCACACAATGATGCCGCAATGAAAAAGGGTGAAAGTAGCTATATTCATGAATTCATGAGAAGATAACCATTTCCTATTTGTTCAGAAAACGATTGTGAGCAGCAATGCTGCAGGATGAGAAGCCAGAGACCCTGATGATCATGGTACCCAAGCTGAGAAATGTTACACACTTCCAAGATGGTGTTTCAGTATAGGGAAATACACTATACAATAAATTATTTTTAAATACAAATGTATATCAGAAAAGATGTCTTTAAATGGACACGCACAAATCCGGTCTGGATAGTCATCAGTTGGCAAACGTTATGCGCAGAGGCTCCCAGAAAGACAACCCCACATTTCCCGCAGGAGCAATGGCTCACTGTGACTGACTTCGCGTCCTCAGCACTGTAACACAGGAGCCATGAATGCCATGATGTGCTGCATGCATGGTCCTTGCTGGATCCCCATTCATTCCTGACCACAACACCCTTGTTCCCCTCCCTAGAGCATCTCTTTTCACTTCAGCGACAAACGTGCACTGCTACCTCTCAAGCATCACATTTTATACACCTGTGAATCCCCTGCTAATTTCAACAAAATGCAAATTGCTTTCAGTGGGTCTCTGCTGAGTCCAAGACCCCATGTTTCTAATAAACCACAAGGTGACAACCCTGCTGCTATCCCTGAGCTCTACGAAGAGCAAGCATTCTGCCTTCCCCTTTCAGTTCAGAACACTTGGAGCAACAGGTTCAGTCCGATAGGGGTCTGTAGTTAAATAATAGAAATCTACACAGGAAACTTGTTTCTACTGAGGGGACTGGAGATGTCAACAGGAACAGGGAAAGTGTGAACTCCCTCAGCCAGGTGACAAGACATTTAACAAGAAAAGCATCAAACATCTCAACTACTACAAATATGTCAGCAAGATAGAAAGGAAAAAAGAATGAATTTTGCATACATTCAACACATATTTTTATTAGGGACATATTCCATGCAGGTGACACTCCCTGTCAAGGAGATAAATATTAAAAAGACACAGTCTTTGCTGTAAAGAATCTTAAGACTTAAAAGGTAAAAGGGACCTAATGGGGTCAACAAAGGCTGGGGGTCAGGAACAGATTACCAAAGTGCAGGCTTAAGTGGTGGAAATTCTCACCAGGCTGAAACTGCTTCCACTACTGATTTGGAAAGGGCTCACTGGAAGAAGTGACATCTGACGCCTGTGACCGATGAAAGCGCTGAGACTTCATTTACACTGAGTCAAATTTTGACTTTAGAACCAAGTCAGAACAACAAATCCTGATAAATGACACTGTGCTTATATTGACAACTGATCATTACGTAGAAATGAAAGACAAAGTTGCACACAGAGAGTTGCAAAGGTGTCACTCATGAGTTGGGTTTAGGTAAGTACCAGAGCCTGGGCTGCTGGGATCTCGCTCAGAAGGGAGATCAGTGCACGGAAGTCTCCAGTGTATTTTCCTGAGAGGAACGGAGGAAGAGTCATTCTGCAGCAGTTGGAGGCGAGGACTGCAGGAGGGAAGGGCACTGGGAGCAGGAGGGCTGAGGACAGACTGAAAGGTGGGGACACCTGGGAAAGAGCAGGAAGGTGGCTTCAGAGACTTACCAGCGCTTCCAGAGCCACAGTGCCAGACCTGCCAGAAGCACCAGGGGCACCATCACCACCAGGAAGTCCAAGGCTGTGGTGTGTGGCTGCTCTGTGGGTTTGGTGCACAGAAGATACCATTTCCTACCCATCCCATGTTGACCTGCACCTCCCTCTTCCTCTTTGCTCATGTCATCCTCTGCCTCACCAACTGCCCTTCTTCCTCTCTCTCCTCCCATTCCTCCTCAGGGATGGTCTTTCACCCAACCAAATGCATCCTCCCACATCCTCAGGAACCTCACCCTCACCTTTTCTATTTTACGCATTACTGGTTTTGTGTCCTTTTTGTTCTGGGGCCCCTAGATTCCCGAATTTTTCACCTGGCTCTCTTGCTGTGCTGGAGGAACACCCACACCCTTTCCCAACCAGACCCAAGTTCTTTCTCACCCCAGTAGAGGACCATGTCCTGGCCTCCTAGACTGCTGTGCCTCACCCGGCACAAAAGGCCAACTGCTTCCCTCGTGTTCACATCCAAGGACACCTGAAGATACCATGTCCCATCAGCATGAGGCAGAACGTCACCTTGCTGAGTCCCCTGTTGCTCCTGCTCACCCCGCATCCATATCACCCACACAGGCTTTGGGTAGAACCCAGAGACGTGGCACACCAGCAGAAGATGACCAGGACCTGGACTGGGGCCAGTGGACAGCCAGGCCTCTGGTCTCACTGCAGAGACAGAATAGGAATTCACAGACTGAATGGGTAGATTTCACATCACTTTAGACACAATTTTTTCCACCTGTAGAATTCTGCCACCATCATCCTCTCTCCTTCTTGACTCCTTCTTACCCTGAAAATGAGTGCATGGTGCAAATTTATGGGTGCAGAACACAGAATACTTGGAGAGAGGGATGGAGTAGGACTGACCTTTTCGTTGGAGATCTGCCTTCCCTGCATCAAGAAGACTTGAGATGTAAAGAGGACAGTAGTCTAAGATGAATGTATGTAGTAATTCATTGTCTTCATGGTCCTGATTGAGTAGTCTGCAGACCTGTTGAGCCCTACTTCCTCCTGTTGGAGATGGCCACCATGTCATGTTCTGGAAATTCACAAGATCTGATCCTTGATAAGCAATCCTCATGAAGCCTACTGATGCTTCTCCAAAGTGCAGTTCACAACCTATCATCAGCTGTACCTGAAAGGGATCTGGGGAAGAAAGACTCTGAGTTGTCGTGCAGAGGGAAAGAGATGAAATGAGATGAGTGGAAACCAGGAATGGAGGAAGCAAAAGGGAAAATTTCTGGGGAATGGAAGGAATGCAGCAAAGTTTGGTTTGATGGGGGGGCTCACACAAGGGGGAAGTGGTGGTTAATAGAGGGAGAGGAAGAGGTGAATTATTGAGGAAGGAACAAATGTTGGAGGAGAGACAGGAAAGGTGTGGGGAGAGAATAAGGAATGGCTCAGTGGGGAACCTGAAGATAAAAACAGTCTAGGGCGAAGGGAGTGCAGTGGGGCTCGGGAAAAGCGTAGTTAGATTTTGCTGCTAGGATTGAATGGGAACAAAAGCACAATTCAATTTTCAGTCACAGAATGAGGGAGCAGAGGGTGCCTGGTTGGAAACCAGAGAAAAGGGTGGTTACAGGAGACACTAGTGGGAGACAGGAGAGCACAGCCTGTGGTCAATGAGAAGGAGTAAGAAATAGCAAAAGTTATGAAGCTTAACAAGAATTGGGGTCTGGCTTCTACCCCTGCCTAGATGAGTGTGCTTCAGATTTATGATGGGGAGATGTGAGTTTCAGAAGATGGTGGAGGCTCTTTCCTAGAGGAGGAAGGAACTCAAAGAAACACACACACACACACCAGCTACATCCATCACATCTGAGGGAACTGAACTCACATTCAAGTTGCCACTGGCTGCCATGGTCATGAAATTTTAGAGGAAATCCAGTGTAGTATGATGAGAATAATTCATCTACTTCCATCAGCTCCTTGTTGCAAAATTTGCCCTTGGGCCAACGCTGAAGGAAAATGAAAGCTCCAGTCCTGTTGTTCCAGGCATGAGTCTGCAGCTCATCCAGCCAAGCTGAGCCTTGACTTTGCATCCAGGAATGGTTGTAAAAGGATGTGGTCAGGATGATTCGGACACAGATCGGCTCCTGAGAGTCTGTGGAAAAGAACAGATAGACTGGAATAGGATGGCATTGTAAAGGAGACTGAATGATGAAGAAGGTGGAAGAATGGGGAACCAAGGTCTAGAGGACAAGGGAGCCATAGTTGTCTGCAGAGACATGTGCTGCCCACAGCCCAGAGTGCGGTCCCCACCCTTCAGAAGAGCACAGGGCCCTGGGGTCAGGATGCTCAGGAAGGAACAAGACTGACACTCTCACTCCCCAAATATACGCTGGAGAACTGACTCCACAAGTGCATACACTCAAAGAGAAATGTGCACACACACACCACAGATGCACAGATGCACATATACACAAACACGCTTACACAAAGAGCTGACACAGATGCACATACACACAAGCACACAGACACAGAAACACATGTATACACAGACACATGTACACACATGCACATAATAAAACACATACGTACACTCACACAAGCACACACCCACACAGAGACTGGCAGAAACACACACGTGCACCCACTCACCATCTTCACTGCCACCACCTGGCAGGAGAACCACCAGCAACACTAGTTGCAGGAACAGCATTGTACTTGCAGATGTTCTTTCTCGTACGAAATCGGTCTTTGACGGTTGTTCTAACAAACCTACCCCACACACAGCACTGCTGTTCTGACTTCCTTCTCCACACACAAGCCTTCCCTGAGTCTCTGCTAAAATGGAAATGTGCTCCTCCCTCAACCCTGGACACCTACTCAGACTCTCACTTCCCCTCCTGGTCGACCTTCCTCTCTGGCTTCCAGCTTCTCCTTGTCACCAGCTTCCATCCTGCTGCCCCTCCCCTAACTCAGTTGCTACCATCCTGTGTGACATGGAAAAGTGACTACACCTCTCCCCTGACTTTCCTCTCATGCAGACAATAACCCATGAAAACATAAGACTCCCCAGCACCCGCTCCTGGACGCTGCTGTCACTCTGTCCCTACTGCTTTTGTGAAACCCCACATGAATTTCCTTCCCCATCTCACTCCCACCCCAGCTCATCCTCACTGCTTGTGTTAAAAAACAAAATCAGCCAGGTAAATGTGAATATGTGGTTGCTTTTATTAAGTGATTCAAGAACTAGGCAGCACCCTATCTGGAAGGTAGAGGGAAGCTTTAAGGAGTGGTGTGAATGGGAGGTTTGTATAGGAAGGAAGTTAGCAAAAGAAGAAAAGGGAGTGTTTCAGGGAAGGTCAGCTTCCCTTAATTTGGAAAGCAGGGGGTCTTACCATACAGATGACCTCCCTTTCTTGGGGATGGAGAAGGCTCACATGACAGAATACCTCACCACTAATGACCAGAGACTTCCTCACTGATGGGTGAAGACTTGCATTCCGGGGGAGGCTGCATCTGCATTTTGGTTAGGGATTAAGCAACGTTTGGGTACTTGACCTAGCACAAGATGCCATTTTGGATCCATGGGTTTCTTTTTAACCTTTGCTCTCATTTGCTTTTCCAGATTCCCCCATGATTGCCTGTGTAAAAGTATCAGCAACCACCAGTCCACCTTTACTCTTAAAGAACAAGTATGCATAAACAATGAATTTTGGAATATTGAAGAGAAATAAAATAAAATGTGGAAAAAATAAAAAACAAGTAGCCATTACAGGGACCACAGGACATTGAAGCATCTGAAGAATAATACCCCGTCAATCTGACTTGCATTAATGTATATTCACTCACTAAACATTTAACACCTGCATAGGTTCAAGCACTGCACCACCCTCATGAAAATATGGTGTCCACAGTGCAATCACTTTATTCAAGGAGCTTTCAGTCTACTTGAGAGGAAAACACACACACACACACACACACACACACACACACACACTGAGAAGTATAACTTTTAGTGTGCTGAGCTACTTTTTTGCTTGGTTGGTTCTCTTTTTTAAATTCCGGTTAATTCAGGGTTAAATTAGTTGGTGATGTACAATATAGTGATTCAAAGATCCTATATAGTACTCAGTCCTCATCTTCTAGGATTTTTATGATTTCAAGTCTCACATTTAGGTTCTTAATCCACTTTGAGTCTATTTTGTGTAAGAAAGTGGTCCGGTTTCATTCTTTAACTTTATAGCTGTCCAATATTCCCAACACAATTTGTTGAAGACACTGTCCATCCCGTTGTGTTATCTTGCCTTCTTTGTCAAAGATTCAATGCCCATAAGGTAGTGTTTTCATCTCTGTGCTTTCTACTATGTTCCATTGGTATTTGTGTCTGTTTTTATGCCAGTGCTGTACTTTGATTACAAGATCTGTGAGGGATAACTTGAAATCTATCTCCAGCTTTGTTTTTCTTTTTCAAGATTGCTTTGGCCATTCAGAGTCTTTTGTGGTTCCATAGAAATTTTAGGCTTGCTTGCTCTCATTTTATGAAAAATACTGTCAGTATTTTGACAGACGTTACATTAAATATCTGGATTGCTTTGGATGGGATGTACATATCAACAGTATTTGCTCTTCTAAGCCATGAGCATGGGGTATGTTTCCATTTCTTTGTGTCACCCTCAATTTTTGTCATCAGGACTTTATACTTTCAATTGTACATAAATATCTTTCACCTCATTGGTTAAGTATATTCCTAGGTATTTTATTATTTTTGGTGCAATTATAAATGGGATGATTTGCTTAATTTCTCTTTCTTTTGCTTCATTATTACTTATAGAAATGCAAGGGAGAGGGAGTCCAAGATACCAGAGGAGTAGTGGAACCTTGTTTCATCTGGTCCCAGGAATTCACCTAGATAGCTATCAAATCATTCTGAACACTTCAGAACTCAACCAGAGATCTAAAAAATAATACCTGCAACTCTGCAAATAGAAAAGTGACCTCTTTCTGCAAGGTAGGAGGTGCAGAGAAGTGAATCCAAGGTGATATGTGGGAAGATAAACCACAGGGGGGAGGAGCCTCTCTAAGCCAGCTACTGGAAAGTGATACAGCAGCAGAGCACAAAATCAGAACTTTTAGAAGTCTGCCTCAGGGAGGGACATCCCTGCATGAAAGATGTTCAGGTGGCAAGTGGGACAGAATCCTAGGTGGGGCAGTATGGTCTCAGGATCCTTGAAGTCACAGGAAGACCAGGGTGCCAGAGTGCAGCAGAGTTACCAGGCATTGGACCACAGAAGCCAGCTACACCCAGTGGGCCTAAGAGTGGGCTCTCAGTTTGGGGTTGCCAT
>ML101691.1:28233-38524 GCA_003697995.1 Taxidea taxus jeffersonii
TACCATAAACCACCACACAGTCCAGTGACCAGTTTCTAAGCAGGGGCCCAGCAAGCAGCAGAACCAAAAGAGCAGTGCAGGTGTGAGCCATAGGAGCCTGCAGCATATGGAGACTCCAAGTGGGGGTTTATACCTGACTTAGAACTACTCAGTTACAGGCTGGATGAGCACAGAGTGCAGATAGAGATCAGGGAGACAAGAGAGTATTTACTGATTTTCCCTGAGGGTGCACTGAGGAGTGGGGCCCCAAACTCCCAGCTCTTGGACTGGAGATTGAGAGGCCACCATTTTAATTCTCATCCTCTAAAGCAGCATGGAAAGCCTTAAGGGAACAAAAGCCACATAGAGCAATCCAGAGCAGATTACTTAGTGGGGTCTGCTGGTGAGAGAGGTGCAATTCTTCCCAGGACAAAAACAACTGAGAATCAGCACAACAGATCCTCAGAAATCAGCAAGAACACATGCTAAGACAAAGTTTAGTGATCATACAGAACTGCAAAACTCCAATAGGGGGAAATAGGATATAGAATTCATGTTTTTTCCCATGACTCTTTAGTCTTTCAATTTTAATTTTGAGATGTAGTTACCTCTAACAAACCAACCAAAATATAGTCAGGATATAGTGTATTGCTCAGTTCTTTCCACCTGCATGATTATATTACTCTCTCTCTCTCTCTCTCTCTCAGTCTCTCTTTTTCTGGTTTTGGGTCCCTTGTGATTTGTTTAGTGTCTATTTCTCTGGGATCATTGTTGCCATTTAGTATTTTATTCTCTCATTCATCTATTCTTCTCTGCACAAAATCACTAGAAGAAAAACTCTCCTCAAGAAAGAGAACAAGAGGCAGTACTGACTGCAAGAAACTAATCAGTATGGACATAAGTAAGATGTCAGAACTAGAATTCAGAATAATAATTATAAAAATACTAGCTGGGCTTGAAAAAAGCATAAAAGACACTAGAGAATCCCCTTCTGGAGAAATAAAAGAATTAAATATAATCAAGTCAAAATCAAAAAGGCTATTAATGAGATGTAATAAAAAAAATGGAGGCTCTAGGGGTGCCTGAGTGGCTTAGTCAGTTAAGCATCTGCCTTTGGCTCAGGTTATGATCCCAGGATCAAGCCCCACATTGGGTTCCCTGCTCAGCGGAGAGCCTGCTTCTCCTTCTCCCTCTGCCTGCCACTCTGCCTTCTTGTGCTCTCTCTCTATCTCTCTGTCAAATAAATGAGTGAATAAATAAATAAATCTTTAAAAAAAAAAAAGATTCTCTCCTTAAAAAAAAAATGGAGGCTCTAATTGCTAGGATAAATGAAGCAGAAAAGAGATTAAAATTATGGAGAATAGGGGCTCCTGGGTGGCTCAGTGGGTCAAGCCTCTGCCTTTGGCTCAGGTCATGGTCTCAGGGTCCTGGGATCGAGTCCTGCATTGGGCTCTCTGCTCAGCAGGGAGCCTGCTTCCTCCTCTCTCTCTCTCAGACTGCCTCTCTGCCTACTTGTGATCTCTCTCCATCAAATAAATAAATAAAATCTTTCAAAAAAATTATGGAGAATAAAAAAACTGAGAAAAAGAGAGATAAACAACTACTGGATCATGAGGGGAGAATTCAAGAGGTAAGTGATAACATAAAATGAAATAATACCAGAATAATTAGGATCCCAGAAGAAAAGAACAGAGAAAGATGGGAAGAAGATAAATTAGAGCAAATTATAGTGGAGAATTTATGTAATCTGAGGAAAGAAACAGGCATTCCAATCCAGGAAGCACAGAGAATCCCCTTCAGAATCAATAAGAATAGGTCAAGACCCTAACATATAATAGTGTAACTTGCAAATCTCAGAGACAAAGAGAATATCCTGAAAGCAGCTTGGGACAAGAGGTCCATAACATAAAGGGTAGAAACATTAGACTTGCAGCGGTCTATCCACAGAGACCTGTCGGGTCAGAAAGGACTGGCATCATATATTCAGGGTGCTAAATGAGAAGAACATACAGCCAAGAATACTTTATCCAGCTAAGATGTCATTCAAAATAGGAGAGATAAGAAGCTTCCAGGACAAAGAGAAACTAAAAGGATTTGTGATCACTAAACAAGCCCTGCGAGAAATACTAAAAGGGATCCTTCAAGTAAGAGAGAACCCCAAAGTAGTATAGATCAGAAAGGAACAGAGACAATATACAGACACAGTGACTTTACAGTAATGCAATGGCACTAAATTAATCTCTTTCAATAATTACTCTGAAAGTAAATGAATTAAATGCCCCAATCAAAAGACACAGGGTATCAGATTAGATTTTTTTAAAAAAGCAAAACTTATCAATATGCTGTCTGCAAGAGACTCATTTTAGGCACAGACACCTCCAGATTTAAAGTGAGGGAGTAGAAAACAATTTATCATGCTAATGGACATCAAAAGAAAGCTGGGATGGCAATATCTACATCAGGCAAATTAGATTTTAAACAAAAAGCGGTTTATTCTTCTGATCCATGAGCATGGGATGGTCTTCCATCTTTTTGTGTCTTCTTGTAACCCATGAAAACACATGGCTCCCACCACCCAGCCCTGGAAACTGCTGCCATTGGGTCCCTAATGCCCTTGTGAAAACACCCCATGTATTCCCTTCCCTATCTCACCCCACCCTAACTCATTCACATCTCTGACTTCTCATTGTTTGTGTTAAAAACCAAAATCAACCAGGTAGATTTGAAGATCTAATTGGTTTTATTAAGTAATTCAAGAATGGGGGAACATCCCATCCGGCTAGTAGGTGGAGCTCTGAAGAGTGGTGCAAATGGGAAGATTTTATAGCAATGAAGTTGGCAAAGAAGAGAAAGGAGTGTTTCAGGGAAGGTCACCTACCCTTAGTTGGGAGAGCACAGGTGATATCATGAGGATGATCTTCCCTCCTTGGGGTTGGAGAGGGCCCATGTGACAGAATAGTTCCCTGGTGCTGACCAGAGAATTCCTCCGTGACAGGTGGACATTTCTGGGGGGAGTTAGAGCTGCATTTAGGTTAGGGAGTAAGCAAGGTTTGAGGACTTGGCATGGCCCATGGCACCATTTTGAGCCCACTTTTTTGTTCAACAGTTAAGCTATTTGTTTGTCCAGATTCCCCATGATTGCCTGCAACTACCAGTCCACCATTGTCTTAGGGAAGAACCAGTAGCTATTACAGAGACCACAGGACATTGAAACAGCTGAAGAATATCCTTCCACCTGCCTTGTGTTAACATATATTCACTCAGCAAACAGTCACTTACACCGGCCTGGATCTAAGCACTGAGCTACTCTGATGAAAATACAGAGCTGACAGTCCAATCCCTTCTTCAAGGAGTCTTTAGTCTACTTGAGAAGAAAAACATGTAAGCCAAGACTATTAATTTTGGTGTTCTGAGATTTATTGTATTTAAAATGCACACTCTAGACAAAAACGAGCCTGCCTGAAACAACGTTTTCTAAAGTGGTGACCCTTGCTGATGTCTGCCCTCTCAGAATCTTGACTCGCTGTTTGGCCTCAGGTGTTTCTACCTCCTCGTGATCCCCACATCTAACGGAGGGCCTGGCAAGTGGTAAGTGCTCAAAGATTATTTCAGAATGATCCATTAATTCAGCTCTGGGAACCAATTGTTCTTGAATCTTATGGAAATCTTCAACATAAATTTTTTTTAGCATCAGAAAATATTAGTTGTAATCCTACTTGATGAAATGAGAATATTATACAGTTTTGTTTAGAATAAAGCCAGATGCTAATAATCGGGATGTTTACACAGAGGGTCCTGCTATGAATCTCCTATAACTTGTAATAAGAAACCATGAGAATTTGTAGCAACGGAAGTTAATAGAGTGTTCTGGAATCATGTATCCAGATTCCCTTCGTACTGTTCCTTCTTGGATGTTCCATGCTTGTCTTATCATGAGCTGGCCTCTGCTGGACACGCTGACCTTCCTCTTTCATGGTGTTTGTAAGTATCTAAAACCTCTTCAGTATTTGTTTGTGCTTTATATCATCTGGATATAAATGTGTTTGAACTATTTGTCTTGTCATGTCCTGGTTTACAAGTAAACAGAAATAATCTCAGGCTAATATTATAAAGATAACATTTTTTGGAAAGTGAGATTGGAATCTAGAAAACTGGAAAGAGATCACTGCTATATTTAATCTTATGAAAAGCTGGGTAATCAAAATTGCTTCTCTTGAATCCATCAGAGCTGAAGGATCAGAGCAACTTAACCTAAAATCTAGGAAAAGACATCTCCTCCAAGGAAATGGAGATGCAAACCCTCACTTACTTGGGACAGATGCCAGATGTTCTACAGCCAGAAAAAATAATTCCACTGAAATTATTAACAAATGACTGAAGGTTAGCATGAGTACCTAGAGCCTTTGAGAGTCACAGACTCAGGAAGATCTCTGTATCTTTAGGCTTTTTCCCATTGATATTACCAAGGGCTCCTGACAGGCTGGAATCCAGGATATGGACCAGAGAACTGCTTTCTTGGGATACCAGCCTGAGGCCTGAGAGGGCCTGCTACCTGAGAAGAGCAGGAAGGCCACCATCTCCCACGCAGAAAGAAGCACTCTTGAGGTGTGGTTAGGGCAGGGAATTGCCTCAGCACACAGGTGAGGCCATGCAGCAGCTGGCGGGAAGGGCCCCTAGGGGAAGGACAGTACCACATCCTGTCCCAGACTAAGAGGCTCCATCTGCTGAGAGAAAGGTGGGAACCCTTAGAAGGCCCAATCCCTAAACAGAAAAACAAAGCCCCAGGCTGAGTATGAGCCTGGATCAGAACAGAGCTAGGGCCCCAGGCCGTCAAAGTAGGCTAGCCAGCAGGGTGCAAAGAGCTGCTCCTGCTAATGGAGGGGCACGAGGATGAAGATGTCAAGGAGAAAGAATTTTCTCTGCCTTTCACAGTCCCTCTCACTAGACTAGAATCAGATTGACATGAAATAGATTAACAAGAGAAAATAAAATTCAATTGCATAAGTCCAGGAAATCCACATAGACATGAAATTCCAAAGACATTGAGGCAACATGAAGCTTATGTGAGCTCAGGAGAGGTGTAGGGGTCTGAGGATACAAAGCGGGGAAGAAGGGAGTTTTGGGGGGGAAGTGCTCTATTATGCAGATAAACTTCTTAGATAAAGAAGAATCTCTTCGTGATATTGGCAGGCAGGGGAGGGGGACGTAAAGACCTTTTCTTGAATCTGCCTCATTTTTATTGACTTTAACTAAAAATATTATTTATGTCAAAGTCACCCATCTTGGAATGGCCTGCTATTGGTCTCTATAAAGATAAATCACCCTGAGGCACATCCCAAAGGTAACACTCACAGTTGATAGGAAGCAAGCCCTCAAGCAGACAACCCCACCCTACAAAGAAAGTAATGGGAAAAGATGTGAGGACTGTGGACACAGCCACCAACACAAGCCCAGGTACCTAGACTAGAGGGCCTGAACCCCCTACACAGCACTTAGCAAAAGAACAGGCAGAAACATTTCCATGCTAAAATATATATTCTATATGCCTCAGAGTCTTATCCTAATGAGATGTCTGCAGTTTGTTCAAAAATTATTAAATACATGCAAATAAATGCAGGAGAATGGTGTCCCCCTGGCACGTAAGGCAGTCTGCACTTGCCCTCTGAGTCCCTATGCCCAGGGGAGAGTGACATTTTGCACATGAAATGAACAAAACCTACAGCAACAACAAGAAACACTATGACAGGTTGAATGGTAAGGACGTCAAAGGAAGGAGTTTTTGTATGTTAAGGTCTTTAAAAGCACTTTTTCCCCTGCTTTTTGAGTATGACACCTCACAATTGCCTTTTGCACTGGACCCTGAAAATTATGAGTGTCCAGTGCTTACACCCTTAAGTTTGGGGATAGTTGGAGGGGGTGGTGGGTTTGAGGAGGAAGAAGAAAGGGTGATAACGAAATGAGGAGTGCAATTCTGGGATCAAAGTGTCCAGAGATGATCAGAGACACCAAAGGAAATAACAGATGCAGGAGAGGGAGGGAGCCAGAAGACAAAGTGTAAGCAAGAAGAGTTAGGGGTCTCCAGGGGAAAAAAAAGGCAAAACATAGCTTTCCTGACATAAGAAAAGTCCTTTTAAGCCCCTAGTCATTCTGTAAAAGTAGGTATGAACAGCACTATCAGGCCAGGAGAAAGTCTAATCCTTTCACAATAAATCAGTGGTAAAACTCACAGGGATGATTGAAAAGTGAAGACTAACCTGACACACTCTTGAGTTATCTTTGCAGTATCTAAACCCATAAGAGCACCCAGATGTTGGACCTATGGGGGTCAGATTATTGGTGATGCCTACTTCTGCTGACCTCATGACTGACCCGAACTCTGTCATCTTCAAGTGACTTTTTCCCCCAGTTCAATGCTGAATTCCTTATTGCACAAGTCCCTTCTTGCAAATGCATGCATTGCCCATACTTAAAACTTCTTCAATTTTGTTGTCTGTGGAAACACTGCTTTGGGAAAATTCCCAATGTTCACCTTACTTGTTGCAAGTAAAACCCTTCCTTGTCCTATTCTTTGGCTTGGTTGTGTCTTTTGGTGCAACACCTACCAAGAGGCAAGCAGAGTTTCAGATAACAGAAGGAAGAAAAGAAGGAGGTGAAGGAAGAGGAAGCAGAAGAGGGCTGGAAATTGAAGTGGAGTGGAGCCCCTCCTTCAGCTCAGCTCCTGTGGGCAGGGGTGACTCCAATCAGTGGTGCAGGAAGTAGCTGTTGCATTAGTCATGGTTCCACTGAGGATCTGCAGCTTTTTCAGCATCGAGGTCAAAGGCAGGCTGCCCCAGCGCAGACCACTTTGGCATGAACTTTATTGTGAATTAAAAGAAATCAAAATCCAGCAGGTTCAGGAAGAGCTCTTTGCCTCACCCTCAACTGTCTAAATTTACATCGGAAAGAAGAGACTATCAGGAAGAGAGCTATTAACAGAGATTTCTCTTTACCTAAAAATCTTATCTACATAATAAAACATCTTTGTGTTAGCCTCTCCTCAACTTCCCCTTAATTGTCTTCCTCCCCTTCCTGTCCTTGGACCTGTACACCTCTCCTGAGCTCACATAACTTCATGTTGCCTCACTGTCTTTGGAATTCCATGTCTGTGTGGATTCCCTGGACATATGCAGTTGAATTTTATTTTCTGCTGTTAATCTGTCTCGTGTCAGTTTGATTCTTAGTCCAGCTAGAAGGACCATGAGAGGCAGAGGAATTTCTTCCTCCCCAGCACCACCCAGCTCCACTTCTGTGTATGCTTGGCTAATAGTGGACAGAGGACAAGCTCTGAAGCAGTAGATAGGAGAGGGTCTTCTCAAGAGAGAGAGCAAACTTTTGGGGGTGAAGGAGTGTTTGTCAGGTCACCAACAATTGTTTAATCCCTGGACACAAGAGCCCCCAAGGAGAAATCTGGGAGTTGCTTGGAGGCTACCTAGCAGGGTGTTCCAGCCTCCCTCAGGGAGCAGGGCATCTGCCATGTCCCCAGACCTCCCTGAGACCCTCCTTTTGGCTCATTTGTGCTCAGACCTTGAGCACCCTCCTGTTTCTCTAAAAGCCCTTGCTGGATGCCCTCCAAATACCACCATAGTCCTTGAATTCCTCCCTCCTCAGGACCCTGATGGGATCCCCCTCCCCACACAGCCCCCCACACTCAACTGACGTGCCCTCCCCACCAACAGAAACCTCAACTTCCCTGCTGAGGAAATCCACTGCCTCTAATAACCGTTTCCCTTTCCCTGAGCTTCTCATTCCACCCACACTTTGCCTCCTGTTTCTCTCCCACTTGTCTGGCCTCTAGCAGCTCCCCTACATCTACTCTGGGCCCCTCTCACCTTACACACCACATCTCGTGTACCAAAAGAGCTTCGGGCTAAGCATCAAGAAAACTCCTGGGCGGACACCCACTAGATGCAGTGAGTTGGAGAAAACATACTGGCATCTGGTCTCAATATCTTCATCTGTAATATGACAGGATTGAAAGAACTGAATATTTTCTAGCAGTACCCTGGGCTCTGACTCTCCACATGCCTTCCTGTGCTCCTGTCTCCTCCCACCCACATGTCCTGCTCCTCCCCACTCTGCTCCATGGCCGCATAGGGTCCACATAACCTTCACTTCAGCTCCCCAGACCTCTCCCCCCATTTCCTCCTCCTCCCACCCATTCAATCTAATCTCAGTCTTTCCTTCCAGACTTTCAAACCTAAAACACTGTTTTCTCACATGACCCTTGGAATCCTGTGTGCAAATATACAGAACAGATAGGTACTCTATTCGGGCAAGATGACATGCTCTGTAACTTGAAAGGACATATAAAACAAACATCCAGAAATGCAAGATTAAAAAAAAGAGTCTTTTAGTTTTTTCTGAGTGCAGATCTGTGGTCATAGTGAAAAAAATGGAAACACCCAGAGAATAACACAAAAGCAATGGGAAGCTGAGGAGGCAAACAGGGCGTGTGAGTATACAAGTAACCATATGTATCTCCCAGGGGTTGGTTGTTCTTGCTGCTCTGCTCAGATCAGGAGACAAGCCCTGGGACCGGGCAAATGGGTGAATGCTGGCATCAAGCCTTCTGCCGTCTCCTCTCAGTGACAGGAGGAATCAGAAAAAAACCACCCAACTGTACAGAAGAGGAAGCTGGTCCATCTGTGTATTCCCTGAATGTTGGCTTCCTTATTTGCTTGTTCCTCATTCTAAGAATTACCAATCAGAAGTGTTACCCTGGAGTTCATAAATTTTCCACTTGTGTAATGCTGAAGTACACAATCCGACAAATTAAAGTAACAGGCGATTCCAAATTTGGAACACCCCTGTGACACTTGGTGAAATTTTAATGCCACGTTAATCTCAAGAGAGCCACCAGGTGAAATTTTAATGCCACGTTAATCTCAAGAGAGCCACCATCAACGCAAGCTACAAAGGGTTCCCCATGCATAAAGCCTTTCCTTGTATGAGGCCACACTCCTAAATTAGAGAACGCAGAAAGAAATAATGCATCATGAAGTAAAGTTGGCAAATAAATAATACATTAGATCCCACAAGAAATCACACATAGCAGAAATTATATTTTAAAAGCTTAAAGATATAAAAAGAAATAATACCAGAAAAGAAACAGACACTATCAAAAAATACCAGATTTTTAATAGCAAATTAACCTTCTAGAAATAAAAACTCTTACCACTGTTATTAAAAATTCAGTGGGTAAATTACATAACAAACAGAATTGTGCTGATTGCCTTTAATATTGATTTTTTTCTGATTTATTTTGCCAGGACCCTTGTTACCACATAGAAAGTAGGTAAAGGTACTCTTTGCTGTGTTCATTCAAAGTCGTACTTAAGAGCATCCTCTACAAAAACGATCTGAAGAAGACTTGGATTTTCCCTAGTAAGTTCTGAAAATGCTGCCCAAGTGTTGACTTACTACCCTGCAAGGACTGTTCTATGTTTGCTTACTTTGCTATCTCACTTAATGCCTGATTACCCAGAAGAAAACTTTGTATGAGTCCGCTGGGGTTGCCATGGCCAAGTACCCCAGACAGGGGGCTCAAACATGTATTTTCCTTTTTGTTTGTTTGTTTGTTTTAATTATAATATGTATTTTATTTCATTCTATTGTTTCATGTAACTATAATATTCAAACACGTACTTCTAACAGTTCCAAAGATGGGAAGTCTGGGACCAAGGGGTCAGCAGGTTTGGTTCCTCCTAAGGCCTCTCCTTGGCTTGTACACAGATGGTCACCTCAGCCCTGTGTCCTTGCATCACATTTTCTCTGCACACCCCACGTGTCTATGTCCAAATTTCCTCTTCTTTAAGAACACCATTCAGAGTAGACTAGGGCCCACCCTAAGGCCTCATTTTAATTACTCTTTAAGGGCCCTACTCTTGAGTGCTAAGGCTCCAACATATGAATTCCCAGGAGACACTTTTCCAAATCAGCTTAGCTCACTTTTCAAAATTTTCTTCACTTTCAAATGTGGGTATTTATTTTTTTTTAAGATTCTATTTATTTATTTAAGAGAGAAAAAGAGCAGGGGGGCGAGAGAGAGAGAATCCAGAGCAGACTCCATGTTCAGTGCAGAACCTGATGTGGCACTGGAACCCCTGACCACAAGATCACAACTTGAGCCAAAACCAAGACTTTGTCCTCAACCCACTGAGCCAGCTGGACACCCCATCCAGTGTGCGTGTGTGCATGTGTGTGCGTGTGTGTGTGTGTGTGTTTAACAAGGGTATTAGTGATTTCTAGATCTCAGAGACTATTGCTCTGGCTC
>ML101692.1:12804-25610 GCA_003697995.1 Taxidea taxus jeffersonii
AACCCAAACTTCTCTTCATCTTTATCTCATTCATCAAGCCAAATCTTCACAGTTGACTATGAATTATTTTATTGTTCTTTAATATGATTATAATTCATTTTTCCTATTTTGTCTTTTTTTAATTGGGCATTTATTTTATCTGAGTGAGCTTATTGTTTTCAGTTATACTTCTTCCTAAGAGAAGTAACCAATCATTCCCAGTTTTGAATTATGCAGAAATTTGATAGACATGCCTTTCTTTGACTTCTTCACCCAAATTAACTATAGCTCTTAAAGTCCCAGGGCTCCTGCAGAATGACCCTTCCACTCCCACTTCCATCTCCCTAAGATAACAGTAGGCGTCCATTATATGTGCTCCCAGAGCAGCCTCTGATGACCCCTCAGTGACATTTTAAAAAATTATAATCAATGGTTTCCTTGTCTGTTTCTATTAAAAGATGAAAAATGACTTAGGGCCAGAGCCCTGTCTTGTTTAGCATGGTCACTTCTGCCTGCAGCGAGCACACACAGGCCCACGACACATAGTTGTTGACTGGTTGCTTTAATTGATTAGTTAAACTTTTCTGTGTGTGCTGCCCTCATGTCTGGTGGATATTCATGTACTGATCAACATTCTTTTTCAGTTGGAGCTACAGAGTTCAGCTGTCAAAAGACTAGGGAAACCAGTGCTGTTTTCTGACAAAATGTTAGAGTGGATGATTAAACTGGCAGTCTCTGAAAGTCCAGCACACTGAATTTGCTGGATTGCTAATCTGATTCACACTAATGGTTTTTGTTTTGGGGTTTGTTCTTTTTCTTTTTTCTTTTTTTTTTTTTTTGGTGTATAGAAAATGTAACAATGGCGTATTTCCTTATTACCACTTTAACACAGTTTGTGTAAAAACCACTATTGTCATGTGTCTGTGTAAAATGAAATATAGACTTTATATCCATCACAGATGAGTGGTTGTACTTTTTTATTAAAGATAACCTATGAATTTATGCTACAGCAAGGCCCCAGGAGCCAAGTTGGGATAGGATTACTTGCAAAGATCTCCATGGAATGTTCTGCTGCTCCCTGAGCCCAGGGTCATGCAAGAAATAATTTGCTTCCTGTCATCACTGTAGCTGTGGGAGGTTCTCTTGGCCTTTATCTCCAAGGATGACACTGGGCCCCACAAAAATAAAAGAGAACCTCAGGTATGATGCGTAAATGTGCTGTTACATAGCACAAGCATTCTGTTTCTAGAAGGTTGAAGTCAATGGGTAGGGTATTTCCTGATAGGGACACATTTCAGTTTATGCATTTAAAACAAATCTGCATGTACCTTCCTTTTCATTTTCACTGTGACTGTGGGATTTGGAAGGAATTCATGGCATCTTCTAGAAATCTGTCCCCAGCACTTGACATGCAGATTCTGACATGACCTGCAAGACATCTTACGTCCATCCTAACACCCCTTCACAGTCTCCAGGACTGTCCACTTCAGGTATTTTACTCCTGTGGTGTCGTTCTGTCTTATGGCTCAGTTGCTTTAAGAATGGGGGCTTCCACATACAAATGGCTATCAGACACATGAAAAAATGTTCATCATCACTAGCCACCAGGGAAATTCAAATTAAAACCACATTGAGATACCACCTTATACCAGTTAGAATGGCCAAAATTAGCAAGACAGGAAACAACGTGTGTTGGAGAGGATGTGGAGAAAGGGGAACCCTCTTACACTGTTGGTGGGAATGCAAATTGGTACAGCCACTTTGGAGAACAGTGTGGAGATTCCTTAAGAAATTAAAAATAGAGCTTCCCTATGACCCTGCAATTGCACTACTGGGTATTTACCCCAAAGAAACAGATGTAGTGAAAAGAAGGGCCATCTGTACTCCAATGTTCATAGCAGCAATGGCCACGGTCACCAAACTGTGGAAAGAACCAAGATGTCCTTCAACAGACGGATGGATAAGGAAGATGTGGTCCATATACGCTATGGAGTATTATGCCTCTATCAGAAAGGATGAATACCCAACTTTTGTATCAACATGGATGGGACTGGAAGAGATTATGCTGAGTGAAATAGGTCAAACAGAGAGAGTCAATTATCATATGGTTTCGCTTATTTGTGGAGCATAACAAATAACAAACACAGAGGACATGAGGAAATGGAGAGGAGAAGGGAGTTGAGGGAAATTGGAGAGGGAGATGAACCATGAGAGACTATGGACTCTGGAAAACAATCTGAGGGTTTTGAAGGGGCGGGGGGTGGGAGGGTGGGGGAGCCTGGTGGTGGGGGTTATGGAAGGCACGTATTGCATGGAGCACTGGGTGTGGTACATAAACAATGAATTCTGTTACACTGAAAATAAATTTGAAAAAAACACCTAAAAAATTAAAAAGAATAGGGGCTTCCTCAGGGGGCCTAACCTCATCATGAGTCTTTGAGAAGAAAAAATTTCTCTGGCTGGTGGCTTAAGTCAGGGACACTCCAAGCAAGAAGCATTAAATATGCTTTGCTGGCTGGTGTGAAGGTCAAGGGTCCATATGGAAAAAGCCTGGCAGTGGATTCCGGAAGCTTGGATGAGACCAGAAGTGGATTCATGTTCTCAGAGCCTGTTGGAAAAAATTCAGCCTTGCTTTCCACTTTGGCAGACTGAGCAGAGCACCTACTCAGCTCTACTGGACCTCTGATCTACAGAAACTCTGACATAATGGATTTGTGTCGTTTAAGTCACTAAGTTAGTGGCAGTTTGTTACACATCCATAGAAACCTAATGCAGGCTGTGTCAGGAAATATTTGGTGCCTTGAGAATAAAGGTTTTCATTAGAGTTGGTCAATGCATCATGGATCTTATCCTTTCTGACAAGAGTACAGAAGCACAGACATTGTCTTGGACTATGTTTCTCACTGAATGAATGAAGCTTTCATTGCCATGGGAGAGGTTGCTTGAAGTTGCTTTTACAAACTGATGGGACGAGTTCTAAGATGCTGCACTGCATTTGTTTCTGTAGGTCTTGTTATTAGAATCCTTAAAAACAACTAGAAGGTGAGCAAATTATAAATAGAAACAGTGCTTAGACCCCATTCCTGGGGCATTCTCCAGCTGTACAAAGACTCTACAGGACGTTCATGTGAGGAATACAGCCTCAGCCAAAAGATGGGGCACATTTGACCCATTTTGAAGCAGTGAGCAAAGGCAAAGATCCTATTTGATCCTGCCCCTCTTCTGTTCTCAGCTGTGTTTCATACAGATCAACTCTCTACACACCATGATGCTAAGAGGCCTCTGTGTGTGTCTTTGTTTTACTAAAAGGCGTGAGAGGCATGCTGCTTCCTCCTCTGTCTGAACCTGACCCCAGACAATGCTGGACCCGAGCCTCCACCCATCCTTCTCCCTTCTGCCTCTTTCTCTCATCTGACACCAGGCAGCAGCAGTGGACGTTGAGATGCTTTTCATTTATCTCTCTTCTGTCAACTAGGGTTCTGCATGAGTTCATGGAACATCTGTTATAAAAGCTTAAAATTATAGACAGTCCTCATATCTCTTCCTTTTAGCTGAGTGACAAGAAAGATGGGTTGTAATATTTTCTTAGAGAGTGCTGCTTCAGAGGGTATCTTTTTCAAACTCCAGTCCTGAATAAGGGCACTGAGTTTTTAACATTGGCTTTACCATTAGCCGGTTAGTTTTGATAAGCCATTAGCAGTCTCTGGGCCTTTACAGACTGTGGTTTTCTTAGTTTCTGATTCCTCTCATCCTTTGGTGAAAATAAAAATGGTCTTTTGCTAGCTGTAGTGATTCTAGATTTGTAATAATTTGGGATCCTCAGGCAGCAGTCGGACACAGAGATGAGCGTGACTATGGAGGAGTCATTTAGAAACTAAGATAAATATGTAACAATCAGACCTTTGTTTGATGTGAATCTTGATTGGGCAGATCTTTGACAGCACATGTTATAATTAATTTAAATGTTCTGCCTTATTTAAAATAACCAGTAAGGGATCATGATTATTTCATTTTCATTTCACTCCTGTGCATTTAGATAGACTTGCCTGCTCTTTGGGCTTAGTGGGTCCATGAAGGAGGGAGTCTACTAAATAAAATTAATATTTAAACAAAAGTTCAAAGAGACAGAACCATGAAGACATTATAATAGATCTGTACGAGAGACCCATAAGAATTTCAAGAAAAATTTAAAAGAATGCATTATCTCATATCAATATACAGAGGAGTACAAGAGACAGCACAGAATGAATAGTTTGACAGTTTAATGAGCTTATCTTAACTTTGAAAAATCAGCAAATGATGTCAATATGAGCACACAATAAATATGGACATTTTCACTACTTCTGAATTAATTAAAAATTACTGCTGGAGAAATAGAATGAAATGTGGCTTGGAGAGAAGTTGAAAAATATAGAAGATGTTTGAAGACAAGCCAGGAGAAAGAATACAAGAACATGAGAAGTAAAACTGAAAGTACCTAACTGGTAACCAAAGACCCTTACTCCCTAAATTTCCAGTGTCTCATGCTCTTGTTTACTAAAAGTACCGGCTTTATCACCATCCTCTTGAAGTCACTGGGATTCTTCCATAGATTCATAGCGTCCTTCCATGACTATCTCCACATGACAAGGAAGAACAAAAGAGCAATGTTATCTACTTAAAATGTTGCTTAAGAATCACACAGAATATTGTGGGACAAGAAATATGAAGGGAAAATGGTGGTGTGTGAAATAAAATATTGTATCAAATGAGGAGAGCCCTTCTGATTGCCTTTGAGTCCTTTTATTTTATTTTTTTAAATATTTTCTTTATTTATTTGTCAGAGAGAAGGAGAGAGAGAGAGAGCACACAAGCAGGCAGAGAGGCAGGCAGAGGCAGAGAGAGAAGCAGCCTCCCTGCCGAGCAAGGAGCCCATATGGGACTTGATCCCAGGACCCTGGGATCATGACCTGAGCCGAAGGCAGAGGCTTAACCCACTGAGCCACCCAGGCATCCCTGTCTTTGAGTCCTTTTAACCATTGAGTCAAATTCCACTTTGTTGCTTATATAGAATCATTACAAGAATACTGAGTGAATGAGTCTGGTTATTCTTCACCTTACCTTTAGGCCCATTTGTCCAAAGTTTATAAAATGAGGCAGTATTTTTGAAAGGTCAGATAGCTTTTATGCTTCAATTTAATATCTTTAGTAAGTCATCTTTAAAAATAAAATAGATAAAATAAGTTATCTTTCTCATAGTCTCTTGACCTTTTCCAAAATCCACTGCACGTCTCTCTTAGCTGTGTGACGATCATCGTCACAGTGACAAGTGCTACACTTCATCTGAGTGTCAAAAGAGGTCACCAAAATATATTTGGGGATACCCTTTTTTTTTCTGTTGTAGAATAAGCATCTGCAAGAAGGTAAAAGTTAACCCCAGTAACTTCCTGAGGTCTATAAAATGATTCTTTTGCTTCACACTACAATAATTACTTTTTAGGATTTATTTATTTATTTATTTTAGAGAGAGGGAGAGACTGTGCAAGCAGGGGGAGGGGCAGTGGGAGAGGGAAAGAGGATCCTCAAGCAGACTCCCCACTGAGCATGGAGCCAGACATGGGGCTCAATCCCAGGACTCTGAGATCACAACCTGAGCTGAAATTAAGAGCTGGTTGCTCTACAGACTAAGGCCCCCAGGAACCCCATGCAATAGTAGTGACTGATAGTGAACTCTGTGTGCCATACAATGCTGAGTGAACAAAACAGACCAGACTCCATCTCTCATTGGGCTTGCATTCTCTTGAGGGAAGTAGATGCCAGTGACTGAGCACTAAGTGCCAAGAAGAGAATAAATTAATGCATCGAGCTGCTAATGGGGGGTGCTCTAATTTGGAAGGACCAGCAGCAGAAGGCCTAGTGCTTCTGCAGAGTATAAAGGATGGCCTTCTGGGGAGGGGGCATTTGACATGAGGATGGCCTTCTGGGGAGGGGGCATTTGAGATGAGGTGAAAAAGAGGCACCTGCATGACGATCTCAGAGCATGTAAGTCACAGAAGAGCAAGCCAAAGAATTGAGGCAAGGTGGGGGGTTGGCTTATCTGGAGATCACGAAGGCTGGAATGTACTTTTCTTACAGATATGTGACTTGAACATGCATTACAATCAGAGGGAAAAGTCTCTCACTGCTAATGACAAGCTCATCTGATAGAATAAAATTTACGGTTTTAATTTAATAGCAGTTTTAACATCACAGGAATTCTGTGGTATGGAAATGTTTGCCTAAATGTATTTGATAGGTTTCTTTTCCTTTTATTTTAGCTCAGGAGTGTCCTAATTGCATTCTAAGAATACTAATCTATAATCAAAAGCTGCAGGGGCGCCTGGGTGGCTCAGTGGGTTAAAGCCTCTGCCTTCGGCTCAGGTTGTGATTCCAGGGTCCTGGGATCGAGTCCTGCGTCAGGCTCTCTGCCCAGGGGGGAGCCTGCTTCCTCCTCTCTCTCTCTCTCTCTGCCTGCCTCTCTGCCTACTTGTGATCTCTGTCAAATAAATAAATAAAATCTTTAAAAAAAAAGCTGCATTCTTTCGTATCTATTGAGATTTAACTGACATATAACATCATGTAAATTTAAGGTGCATTGTGTAATGATTATACATACATATGTATGTCATATATGCTATATATGTTTATTAATTACAATATCACCTCATATGTATCTATTTTTAGCTAACACAGCCATCAACTCATGTAGATTTTTTTACTTAATGGTGAGATTTTTTTCTGTTAAGTTCAATTAGCCAACATAGAGTGCATCATTAGTTTTTGATGTGGTGTTCAATGATTCATTAGTTGCATATAACACCCAAGGCTCATCAACACCTGTGCCCTCCTTAATAAACCCCTCACCCTGTTACCCCATCCTCCCACCCCCCACCCATCTGTAACCCTGAGTTTGTTTTCCAAAGTCCATAGTCTCTCATGGTTATCTCCCTCTCTGATTTCTCCCCCTTCAGATTTCCTTTCCTTCCCCTGTGGTCCTCCATGCTATTCCTTATGTTCCACATATGAGTGAAACCATATGACAATTGTATTATTGTATTTCTCTGCTTGACTTAGTTCACATAGCATAATCCCCTCCAGTTCCATCCATATCAGTGCAAATGGTAGGTATTGATCCTTTCTGATGGCTGAGGAATATTCCATTGTTTATATGAACTGCATCTTCTTTATCCATTCGTCTGTTGAAGAACATCTCAGCTCTACTCTTAGCAACTTACAAATATATGAAAAGCATTAACTATGATCACCATGCTGTGCATCCCATCCCAGACATGTGACTGGGATTTGGGGTTCCGTTTCACCCCTTTGCCCATTTTTTCCCACCTCCCTAAACTGTGGTAACCACCACTCTGCTCTCTTGTCTTAGTTTGTGTTTTTTAGACCCACATATAAGTGATAACATACAGTATTTTCTTTTCCTACCTGACTTCTAACACTTAGCAAAATGTGCTCAAGTTCCATTCATATTATTACATTATTTTTTTTAAGATTTCATTCATTTATTTATTTGACAGAGATCACACATAGGCAGAGAGGCAGGCAGAGAGAGAGGAGGACGTAGGCTCCTGGCTGAGCAGAGAGCCTGATGTGGGGCTCGATCCCAGGACCATGGGATGGTGACCCGAGCTGAAGGCAGAGGCTTTAACACACTGAGCCACCCAGGTGCCCCTTATTACATTATTTTTAATGGCCGAATATTTCATTATATATATTATATATTATGTAATTTATATTTCATGTACACACAGCCATAGGTACACATAGGTATCACTTTTTCATCCATCATTTGACATGTAGGTTGTTTCCATGTCTTGGCTGTTATAAATAATGCTGTACAAACATGGGAGTGCAGATAGTGAGCTCATTGCCTTTGGATATATACCTAAAAGTAGGATGGCTGAATCACATGATAGTTCTATTTTTAATATTTTGAGGAATGCCATACTGTTGTCCATGATAGGGGCCCAGTTTTTGTCCCCCACATCCTCTCCAACACTTGCCATATCTTTGTCTTCTTGATAATGACCATCTGACAGGTGTGAGGTGATAGCATATATAATGCATTGATTTGCATCTCCTGATGTTTAGTGATGTAAAGCATCTTTAATTGTACCTGTTGGTCTTTGCTATGTCTTCTTCATTTCATTTCATTTCATTTCAAATTCTTCAAATTTCTCTTCAGTTCCTCTGTCCATGTTTTATTAGATTGTTGTTTTTTTTAATTATTGAGTTGTTTGGGTTCTTTACATATTTTGGATGTTAATCCCTTTTCAGATATATGGTTTGCCAAAATTTTCTCCCATCTTGTAAATTGCCTTTCATTTGGTTAACTGTTTCTTAGCTGAATAGAAGTTTTTTAGCTTGATGTAATCTCACTGATTTTTGCTTTTATTATCTCTTCTGTGGGGGTCATATCTAGAAAATCCTTGCTAAGACCAATTTCAGGGAGATTTTTGCCTATATTTTTTCCAGGAATTTTACAGTTTTAAGTTTTATATTTGTCTTTTTTTTAGATTTTATTTATTTATTTGACAGAAAGAGAGAGAGAGAGAGATCACAAGTAGGCAGAGAAGCAGGCAGAGGCGGGTGAGAAGCAGGCTCCCTGCTGAGCAGAGAGCCCGATGTGGAGCTTGAACCCAGGACCCTGGGATGATGACCTGAGCCGAAGATCATGAGATCATGGCCTGGGCCAAAGGCAGAGGCTCAACCCACTGAGCCACCCAGGTGCCCGTATATTTAAGTGTTTAAACCATTTTGAGTTCATTATTGTTAGTTGTGGAAGGTGGGGGGTCCTATTTCACTTTTCTGCCTGTGGTTTATCAAATTTTCCCAGCATCATTTATTGAAGAAACTGTCCCCCTTCCCCATTGAGTATTCTTGGCTCCTTTATCAAATGATAGTTGACCCTCTGTATGATGGATTATTTGGGGGATTCTTGATTTTGTAGAATGGTTTTCTGTGTCTATTTTTATACTAGCAGTGTACTGTTTTATTATAGCTTTTCAGTATAGTTTAAAATCAACAAATGTAAAAAATAATAATAAATAACATAGAATCAACAAGTGTGATGCCTCCAGCATTGTTGTTACTCATTCTTAGAGTTGTATTGGCTATTCATAGGCTTTTGTGGCTACATACAAATTTTAGGATTGTTTTTTCTATTTCTGTGAAAAAATGCCCTTGGAATTTTGGTAGCATTGCATTGAATGTATAGATCTGTTTGCTGTAAGCCCCCCTTCTTTTTCCTTCCCCATCTGATCCCCAGTAATGAAGCCCCACAGATTTTACCCAGTGTCCCCTGGGAGGTGAGACCTAAGTGAGCCACCCAGGAAGTGTCCCACAATGCTGGGGGAGCTACATGCTTACCCTGGGTTCTCTTTTTCCTACTGGAGAAATGATAGGCCCAAATAAGGACCCTCATGTTGTGGTTCTGGCATGTGGAAAGTGAAATGCAGTCAAAAAGTTGCTATTCCTCTTACTCTTATAATCTGGTGGTCCAAGAGAGGGCTTCAGCTTTATTTGAATGTTCTGGGATTTTCACAGTGGTGCCTTATCTATGGTTGGTTGCTGGCTGGTCTTTTTGTGAGGGGGCCTGAAGCCAGGAATGACCTACATCACCATCTAGATGACCAAAGGCTACATTCTTAACTGACTCTGGCCATGGATGAAATTTCTTGGCCACTTGCCATGGATGGAATCTTTTGACTATATACAATCTCTGTTTTGAATTTTTCATGAAATAAATTTTAAATTACAAAGCAAGAGCAATAGGGTATTACAATGATAACTTCCTATTGGTCATTTAAAATCTTACTAAATTTGATTGTGTGTTGGGGCACTTTCCCCCAGCAAATTAGTTGTACCTTATGATTCTTGGTTTTGATATGTTTATCTTTCTAGAGATTAGATTTTACTGCTGTCCTGTATCCAACAAAAATTAAAATATTCTTCTTTACAAACATAGCCATAAACACATCATGTACTATTTTCTTGGTAATCAAAAAAATCAATGACATTGGAAATTTTTTTTATAGAAGACTTATAGAGTCTTATGGGAAACAGATACATCTTTCCAAGCATCTTTTTTTTACTGTTTAGTCAGCTATTACTTTATCTACTCTGGAGCTGAAAAGGTATACATTTCACTCAGGTGCACACACACAAACACACACACGTTAATATTTATATTTGGCATATACTATCTCCCATTAAGCTTGTGAGTAATTAAGATTAAGCAGTGGTCATCCACGGCATTTATAATGTTGTTTACATTTTTCCTAACTAGAACTATAAAATTTTATAATAAAGCATAGTCACCAAATTCAAAACTGAAAGTAAGCTATTAGCGAGGCTTATATTAATGAGCCCATTAAACTTAGCAAGTAAACATAGGAAACATAACTCTCAAGTTATCTATAGACCTTTCTGTAGCATAAATAGTTGCAAGGCTGCGCATTTGCAGATAGCTCTGGCAGTAGGGGGATCAGTCTCAGGTTGTTCAGAAACAGCACAATAGGATAAATGCAGGGCAAAAACCATCCACGGTAGTCTGTAACTCAGGACCTTGGGCTGGCTTCTAGAATTCAGGAACATATGAAGAATCTTCAATTTCAGAATGTAAAACTAAACCTGAGAACAAGCCGTCACTTTCTGAAACAGATACAGAGACAGATATCCTAGAAGTCAAGAAAAAATTGAAGACAGAAGAGAATCATGCCACTTAATTTTTATATTTTAATGTCTTGGATATAAACAAATGACTGTGGCCAAGTGAAGAAGAATAATCAGAAATTCAGAGTTAGGCAGGGAAAGAAAATTTCAACTAGGGAGAGCTTTCGATACTTCCAGGAAGGGCTACAACAGGTGCTAGAGTTCAGGTGTAGGCTTGTGTGGAGAGAGTCCCTTGGCGAGGTAAGAAGCAGGAAGACTTTAGGGTGCTTGTCCTACATAGAGACACGGTGACATGGAAGACATGATGCCACAGCATCTAGCAGCCCCAATGAGTGCCCACTTCCTGGGGAAAGCTTCTATACCCCTGTGGTAGATGGAATGACTCCCCCATCCTCCAAATATCTCGCACCCTAAATTCTGGAACCTTCCCTGGCAGAAAGATTTTGTAGATGTGATGAAGTCAAGGATTTTCAGATATGGGGAGTATTCCAGATTTTTCAGGGGGACCCAGTGTCATCACAAGCATCCTTATAAGAGGGAGGCAAGGGGACTGAATAAGAGAAGATGTCAAGAAATCTCTTCTTTAAAACACCACTCTGCAAATACATTGATTTTAGCCTAGTAAGACCTATTTTGGATTTTTAACCTCCAAAATTGGTAGGTTTGTGGCATTTTTTTTTTTTACAGTAGTGTGAATACTTTTGCTTCTTTAGGTGTAGCCAGGGAAAGAAGTTTAAAAATACATCTTTTTAGTCAATTATCAGTTTCTTCTGGAGAAGGGTATTCATTCCCTGGTGTCCTCTTCACAGTTATTTTTTTCTTGGTTTTGTGGTGATAATTTCTTCCAATTGTGAAGAATTAAAAGTAACTGCACCTGCGATATACTGTTGATGGAGACTATTAATGAGAATACAGTGTGTCAAACTGTACAGTGTCTTAAGTATTCCACCAGCTGTTCTGTTCATGTTTTACCTGTTCTTCCAAAATTCTCATCTGTTCTTGCAACACAGCCTCAGGGTGAGGGTCTGTAAACTTTATCAAGTGCGAAATACAAAAACTGTTCCTCCCCCCGCCCCCCCCCCCCACACACTTTGTTTTCCCTTCAGGTTCAGATGGGGTTTTTTGTACCTATCTGAGCAGAAAGGCAATGGCAGTCATTACTTCTGGTTCACTGCTTTTGTTATAAACCCCTACTTGATGGTTAGCTTGTTGCAAATTGTATCCCTGTGTATTTCAAGTCTAAGTTGTTCTGGCATACATGGTGGCTTTCAATTAGTGAGGGCCCTTAAATATTTTATAAATATATGTTTTGGGGGCACCTGCGTGGCTCAGTGGGTTAAAGCCTCTGCCTTTGGCTCAGGTCATGATCCCAAGGTCCTGGGATTGAGCCCCGCATCGGGCTCTCTGCTCAGCAGGAAGCCTGCTTCCTCCTCTCTCTTCTGCCTGCCTCTCTGCCTACTTGTGATCTCTGTCTGTCAAATAAATAAATAAATCTTTTTTTAAAAATGTATGTTTTGAAAGCTATCTTTGGGCCCACAGTCATATTTTTTATGCATTCAGAAAATGGTATTTTCCATTAGGATATTAGCTATTATTAGTCTACTAAGTTATCCTTAAAATAAATAAGAACAAAAAAATAAAGATCTCTTTCAGTTATATTTGTTTGGAGATTCTGAAGCTAAAATCACATTTATTGATCGCTGCTTAAATATGGATTTTTTCCCTCCCAACAGAGAATGAAAGCAATATAGTCCCAAGACCACATAGTAGCAAATATGAGAAAATAGAAAATATTTTCAAATTATACATTTGTAAAGAAAGACTAGTAATTTTTAAAATAATAATATAGAAAGAGTAAAAACATATTGATGAAAATCAGAGTTATTCTTATGCTTTCCACATACACATAAAATCTTTAGTAGAAATGACAGCAGATTATTCAAATACAGTGAATTAATACAGTAATCTAAATGTTACTTAGGGGGCATCTTGGGATCTGACTCCTGATTTTGGCTTAGGTCATGATCTTGGGGTCCTGGGATCTAGCCCCACATGGATGAGGACTCACACTCAACACTCAGCAGGGAGTCTGCTTGAAGATTTTCTCTCTCTCTCTCTGC
>RCUC01130664.1:0-19144 GCA_003697995.1 Taxidea taxus jeffersonii
AAGGAAGCCTGTGATCTTCCTCCCTGGCTGGGTCAGATTCCTTCTTCCCAGCACCTGGTGCTTCTCCTTTGTAGCCGGAATTTATCCCCACTGTGGGCTCCTTGAGGGCAAGGAACAAGTCTGGCTGATTCTGGGCTCTAGAGCAGAGTCCACAGTAACCATTTGTTGAATGAAGTTCAATATTTATTAAGTACCAAGTGCTTCACTTCATTAATTCCTCACAATAACCCTTTAGGAGGATAGTACCCTCATTGACAGGTGAGGAATGTGACACAAGAGAAATAACTTGCCCGAGGTCACATAACCAACAAAGGACACAGCCAGGACTTGACTTCGGTCACTTTGGTACCAAAGCCAGTGTCTTTCATTTCCCTTGTTGTATACAGTTAGCCTCCTGAGGAGCCAGGAGGTGGTACTTTGTGACCTACCACAGGACAGCGGGCAGAGGGTCTGATCTAAATGCAGTGTGCTTCTAGGGGCCACCTGCAGTGTGCCTGCTCAGCACGCATTCCTGCTGTCCCTAGTCACTGGCACTGTTTTCATTTCAAGGATATACAGCTCTCCTTGTCTCAGCTCATGTGGTCTGGGTGTGCTCAGCCCCAGGAATGAGGCACTGTGACCTGCACTTGAGTCAGGCGGTGAAATCCATCAGGTCTAAACAGAATGGGTTCAGGCATGGGCTTGTGACTCCATATTGTCAGTGTGAGCCAACTGAGACCCAACCCAGACCTATGGTTGGAGTTTTTGGAAAAATAGACTTGATCTCTCCAACTGATCATGGACTCTGAAAGCATGAAGATTGGCACCCACTTCTACGAGAGCAGACAGGAGAGCAGCTGTTGACATCCGGGAGTTTCAACTGAGCCCTGCTCAAGATGTGCCTGAGGCTTTCTGTCCCTGTCTTTTCACTAACTTGAGTATTTAAAGTCCTTTTTCTACTTAATCCTTTTTTGGTTGAGAGCTGTGCCACTTGCCATCAGAGAAATCCTAACCAGCACGTTGGACATGTTTTGCATTTTTCTGTTTCCATTTTGCAGGGGCTTAGGTCACTTCCACAGGCTGTTGGAACAACCATAAACGTGTATCTTCTGGCCTGGGGAGGAAAGCAGTGCATAGATAACACGGTCCAATCATGTTGAAACAGGTTTTGTGGTTCTGGGAACTGGAGTTTCTAACACCTGCTCAGTAACTTGTGGAATATGAGAAACTTCATTTATTTATTTCTCCATGTCTTAGTTTTGTACAGAATGTGAGGATAATATTTTCCATGCCACTTAGACGAGGAATTGGTAAGAATGTGTCTAGTACTTTGTACTTTGGCATTATCTTCCAACATGCTGATAATATTTCAGCATGTCAATATTCTCAGTATTTCTCTGTCACTAGAGTAACCTAACCAATAGTGAGGTGGCTGATTAAGGAGGGTCGTCCTTTGGGGAGACTGTAGAGGGAGGAGACTCCTGTTGTAGAGCTCAGGAGGCCTTAGACAACGGTCCCAACCTCACCTTAACAGTAACTGTCTTCACATTCAAGAAAGTTAGAATAGTTGTGTCCTTTCTTTCTACTCTATGGATTTTACAAGTGGGGGTCTTTGGACTTGAACCTTCCAAAACTCATTCTGATCCTTCCCAAACTGCTTTCTCTAAAATCCACTAGCTGTGTTTATAGTTACCTGGCAGTAGAAAGAAAAATCTCTATGTTCAAATAGCTTAAGTTTCTCCTCCCAGAGACATTAAAAAAGTGAAGCCAAGCCAGCAAAGACATAAACCATTTATTTCCATCCCTAAAATCAATGTGAATTTTTTTTCAAATATTTTATTTATTTGACCGAGATCACAAATAGGCAGAGAGACAGGGAGAGAGAGAAGGAAACAGGCTCCCCGTGGAGCAGAGGGCCCGATGCGGGGCTTGATCCCAGGACCCTGGGATCATGACCTGAGCTGAAGGCAGATGCTTAACCAACTGAGCCACCTAGATGCCCCCAAAATGCTATTCTTAATCCCTCTGACTGACCAACCCAACACTTGTTTTCAAAGCACTTATGATTTTCAGAGGTTTCCACAATGGCAAGGAACAAAGAAATCGTCTTGAGATAGGAGTGGAAATTTGGACAGAATAATCCCCCAAATATGTGTCTACTTCTTTACAGACTCCCAGACTGCCTAGGTTTTAGGGAGTCTTACAAAGCGTACCTAATTATACAAGGTTTTCCGAACTACAGTTGGCCTTTTCCTTACCTACAATTTAAGACAGGAGGCAGCAAAGTATATGCTATGTAATAAGGAAAATGTACTCAAGAAACTTAAGTGCCTCAGCTGTTTTTCTGGATACACTAATATGTCAAGTACAATCTTTATCTTAAGTACTGAAGATCGGCATTATATGGTAATAAAAAAAATGAAGACCAGAATGCAGGAAAATAAACGTCAGTGGACTGCAGGAGTAAAACTAGCGCTGGGCAGAGCTAGGTGCGGCTTCCTAATCCATTAATTCTGAACACCAGCCTCGCTGATACTAAGAATAACAAACAGATTCAGATTTCTCTTTCAGAAAGACCTGGGCTGTTGAGATTTGGATTTTCAGCTAGTCAGTATTCCCTGGTTTAGTCTGTGATGTTTTAAGATCTGGTCACTTCTCCCTTTTCAAGTCCTCTTTTGAGTGATTTCACTGCCTCTTTACACCAAGCTCTCAAAGGGGGGGGGTAAAAATGAAAATCTGCCAGGTAACCATATAAACCGGAAGGATTTTGAAGTTATCCCATAAACTAAAGTTTGGGGATAATGGTAAACTTCAATCACGAAAGCCCAGCGTTTCCTTTTAAGGGAGAACCCTGTTTTGCTTTGGTTTGGTTTTGATCCCCTGGGAGACAACGGAACATGGCTGAAGAAGTTATAACATAAATTCTTAAGGATGAGATACAACTTTACTTTAAAAACAAGAAAAAAACCAAGTTTCCTTTCTTCCAATTAGTATTTGAAGTGTCAGAGCGTAGCCTGAAGCTACGCGCCGTTCGGCTCTCTACTCCCCACTCAGGCTACTTGATGGCATGGCCACAGATGTGGGGGCGCACCAGCTCCCAGGACAGCGGCGCCCAGAAGTGCTGCAGCTTGAGCTCAGAGAAGCGCGCCCGCTCCAGCGCCTTCCAGCTCTCTCTAGTCAGGTGGCACCCGTCAAACAGCAGGTACCAGGAAGGATGCAGGATCTGTTGCCAGAAGTAATTCCAGGTGGAGCTCTCAGCAGCTACATGCTCCAGGAAATAGAAAGCCCCGCCCTGAGAAAGGAAAAAAAAAAAAGCAAAACGAAAAAAAAAAAAAAAAAACACAGGATTTTAGTTTTGGAAGAACAGGTTTATAAGATGATGGAAGCTTCAATTTCAGTGGCCCTAAAAGCTAACGCCATGAGAAGGCATGGATAAATGAGCACTTAGCAGCTAAGACTCCGTTTTGGCCAATAGTCTCACCTTCCGTCTAGTTTTATCCAGAGCTGCCAATCTAATGGAATTAACACGTATTTTCTGATCATTAAAGTAATGCATCATGATAGCTAAACCTCGTAGCAGTTCCCTTATGCAAGTATGCGGGAACTGCTGCAGGTTTGGCTATCATGATACATGAATGCCTATCACACATCAACTTGCTTGATCCTTATGATGAACTTATTTGGTAAGTATTATCAGTCCTATTTTTCAGATGAGGAAAGTGAGCCCCCCCAAAAATGAGCAACTTGCCCAAAGTTACACAGCTTGTAAATGTCAGATCAGGTTTGGTTTGACCCTGGACAGTCCGGCTCCAGAGGCTAGTATTACTGACTTGACCATGGGGCGCCTGGGTGGCTCAGTGGGTTAAGCCTCTGCCTTTGGCTCAAGTCAGGGTCTCAGGGTCCTGGGATGGAGCCCAGGGTCGATTGGGCTCTTTGCTCAGCAAGGAGACTGCTCCCGCCTCTCTCTCTGCCTGCCTCTCTGCTTACTTGTGATTCTCTCTCTCTCTCTCTCAGCCAAATAAATAAATAAAATCTTAAAAAAAAATACTACCTTAACTGTATGCTGACCTTAGGAAATGAAGAAAAGTTTAAATAGAAAAACAAGCACTGTTCTTTTTTTTTGTCAGAGAGAGCGAGCGAGCAGAGGCAGACAGAGCAGCAGGCAGAGGCAGAGGGAGAAGCAGGCTCCCTGCCAAGCAAGGAGCCCGATGTGGGACTCCATCCCAGGATGCTGGGATCATGACCTGAGCCGAAGGCAGCTGCTTAATCAACTGAGCCACCCAGTCGTCCCAACAAGCACTGTTCTATCATCTCAAGATAACTACTGTTAAAATTTTGTGTGCACATCGTATGAATATGTATCTTTTCCCTAAAACTAGGACTAGAATGTACCTTCTGTTTTGTAACCTGCTTTATTTGTGTGTTCGAATATTCTAAAATGTGATTTTAAAGCTCTTTACACAGTATTTCACAGCACTGCAGGTACCATCTCTTACTTATTCTCATTTAAGTTATTTCTAATTTTCATTATTATAAATACTATTACAGTGACTATCCTTATCCATACAAAACAAAAACCTGTGTTCAGGAATGGAAAATCTGGAATTTCTTGAGAGTTAAAAAAAAAAATTTTTTTTTCCATAGATGAGAACAGGTAGATGAGAGCAGGAGGTAGCCCAGATCTGGGGAGGCTGATATCACCCTTGGGGTAACACCAGTTAAGCTAGAGATGCCTGTCACCCGTTCAGGTGACGGTTGAATACAGTGATGGATATAAGGTCTGGGGTCAGAAGAAAGATCTGGGCTAGATGTTCACATTTGGAAGCCATCTGTGCATGCATGGTACTTGAAAACTTAGAGATGGGCACAGGAAGAACAGCCAGCAAAAGTGGTAGAAATGTTGAAGTCGGAGAGATAAAAAGGCCCTAATGACAAGCGCTGTGATGCAGAAGGGAGAATATTTGTATTAAAGAAAGTCAGACCTACTAGCTGTGTAACTCTGGGCAAGTTTCACACCATGAAGACAGTATCTGTTATAAAGGACTGTTGAGAGGGTTAAAGGACAGTGTAATACAGCTCCTGGTCAAATGCAGCAGAGAGCAGGGGCTTCACAGGAGCTAGGGAGGACGACCACGAATGCGTTCTCATTGCAAGTGCTAGAAAATACAGGGAATCATTACTTCCTTTGTAGGGGTAACGCTGTACACAAAACACTTACTAGCCTTGCCCATTTACCGCCCAGTCTTAAAACACAAGAACCCAGCATTTGAATATAAGAATCAGAACACTTCAGGGCACCTGGATGGCTCAGTTGGTTAAGCACCTGACTCTTGATTTCCGCTCAGGTCATGATCTCAGGTTCATGGGATCCCAGCCCCATGCCCAGCTCTGTGCTCAGGGTGGAGTCTGCTTGAGATTCTCTCTCCTCCCCACCCCTCCCTCGTGTGCTGTCTCTCTAAAATAGATGGATAACTCTCTCTCTGACAAATAAAAGTGTTTTTAAGAAAAGTTTCATGTCTATCATTCCCATTACCATATACACGTATGTATATATACATGTGCGTGTGTGCGTGTGTGTGTGTGTGAGCTCTCACACAGCAGGCTTATAGACTATGTAATAGTCCATGCTTTGATTGCTTTTTTTTCATTTAACATTATCTCTTGGGGATTTTCTCATATTAACACAGATAGCTCTTCTTCTATGCTATGTGACCGTTTACTTGAACAGCCTCCTACTGATAGACATTTAGGATAATTCCAGTTTATGCTATTACAAATACTCCACAGAATGTCTTTGCAAATAGGCAAGTTTTTGCATATTTGTGCAGTATAGCTATAGGATAAATTATTACTGGATACAAGACCGTGTTCTTGTATAAGTTTTGAATATTATCAAATTACCCTCCAAAGAGGGCAGTTCCTCCAGTATGGGGTGTACTGCTTCCCAAACAAACCCCAATACCATATTGACCTAAAAAGCCTCTGACATTATAATAGGTAAAAACTGTATCTTGCTTTAGTTTCTTTGTGTGGAAGGCTGAGCATTTTTATCATATAATTGGCTTGCCTTTTTTTTTTTTTTTTTTTTAATGGGCAGGATGAAGTGAGGGAGGAGCTGGGAGAGAAGGAGAGAGAGAATCCCAGGCAGGTTCCACACCCAGCTCCAGCTGGAGGTGGGGGCTGGATCCCACTTCCCTGAGATTAGGACCCCAGCAGAACACCAGAGTCCCATCGTTAACCCACTGAGCCACCCAGGTACCCCTGTAATTGGTTATCTCTATTGACATTTCTGTTTTCATTTGCCTATTTTTCTCTTGTGTTTTTCTTCTTTTTAAAAAAATCCTATTGGTCTCTTGATTTGTAATGTCTTTTAAAATGAAGGAAGTTAACCTTTTTGTCTGTCATCCCTGGCAAATACTTCTATGTTTTGGTACTTTGTTTACAGTACTTTTTTTTTTTTTTTAGATTTTATTTTTATTTATTTGACAGACAGAGATCACAAGTAGGCAGAGAGGCAGAGAGAGAGAGGCGGAAGCAGGCTGTCCGCAGAGCAGAGAGCCCGATATGGGGCTCGATCCCACCACCCTGGGATCATGACCTGAGCCGAAGGCAGCGGCTTTAACCCACTGAGCCACCCAGGCACCCCTACAGTACTTTTTAAAAAATTCTCTGCAGAAGTTTTAAAAAATTGATATATTCAGAATCAGTCTTTCCCTTTATAGCTTCCTTCTGACTCTAAGGTTTTAAAAAATGCAACAGTGCCTTCCCTAGTGGTTTTACTTTTTATGTTTGAATGTTTGAGCCACCTGAAATTGACAAAACTGCCCTTGGTGACCGTAGTTACCACTAACTAGCCCTCCTCACAAGCCCCCACTCACCGGCCTCAGCACTCGGCGCACCTCCTGGAGGAGGCGCTCCTGGCTCTGCACGGAGCACAGGACCAGGGTGCAGACCACCACGTCCACAGAGCCATCGGCCACCTGCGGCATATTCTCCCCAGGGGCCACCACGAAGCGCTCCAACTGCAGGTGTCGGTTCTCCGCAACGCTCTTGATCAATAACTTCTTAAAGTTGGGGTTGGGGTCAACACAAGTCACCCGGCATCCGGGCGGGTAGAACTTGAAGTTGGCCCCGGTGCCGCAGCCCACCTCCAGCAGGGACAGCTTCCCGGAGGGGCCCACAAAGTCCTGCAGGTTGCCGAAGAGCTCCCGCTTCTTGCTTGCCATCTGCTCGTTGTAGATCACGGTGAACCTCTGCATGAAGTGAGGGAACCATTTTTTGCATATCCAGTTCCACAAGCCCAGAAAGTTCAGCAGGAACATGGGAAATGCCAGGACGCAGACGAGTAGCCTGAGGATAAAGATGGTAAGCGCCATCACTTCAAAAAGAAAGATGGACCAGTTAGCCCTGGACCCCTTTCTTGCAAGTGGTAGAGTTCTGGCCACACTCCAAGGCCAATCAGTGGCAGAGGAAAAGAACTGGTTGGGAGAGAGAGACCCAGCTGAAGTCACATCATGGGCGAGGGGCCCATTTCACCTAATTTATAGGCGTTTGGCAAAAGATTCAGCTTAGTTTTCAGGAATCCAAGGGAGAAGGTTCCCAGCTTCCCTTAGAAGGAAAGTTGATTATAGTCCTTAACTCCAAAGTGGTTCTCCTCTGGGAACTACTGCAGGTTTCCTGGGGGAGTTTTCTCTGCACTTAGGTCCGCCCTCTCTGGTCCTCCAATGACATCTGCAAAGAAAATAATCCGTGGGTGGAGCCTGGTGAAACCAAACCAGAAGGCTGCTGGCAAGTTCCCCCTCTTGCTTGCTCTTTGGCCCCTCTCCTTCCCTATTTTAAAACAGGAGGTGATTAGACGCGCTTGCCTGGCCACAGTCAATAAATTTATCCCTTTTGCATTCTGGGCTGAGGCTCTCAGACATTCCTAACTCAACGGGGTTATTTTTAAGTCACTGTTCCGCTTGTAAGGGCCTATTTAGCCAAAAACGGCTCCATTTCCGTTGAATAGCCATTTTGTTGTTTCTGCAGTAAAACTTGAACGGACCCTGCCCCACTCCTCCCCCCCCACCCAGGGGACTTAAAAACAAGGCCGGGAAACCAGTCCCAAGCCCAAATACAAGGGCGGGTCAGGCCAGGTGGAGGTATCCAATCAGTGGGGGCGCACCCTGTCTCCCTAGCTACCAAGGACTGTGGGCCCCGCCCTCTGGGCGCCTTTTGGGTGCTAATTCTGACCAAGGTGATAGGCTAGTTCAAATGTCTATTATAGGGTAAATTGTAGTTCAATTGGTCACTTATGTGTGACCTAGCCTGACTGTGCAGTCTTCTCTGTGTCATTGGCCACCTGTGTGTGGCCAGGCCCAAGCGCATGGCCTTTGCCCTTAAAAGCCAGTCTGTAAGGTGGAGAGGGGTCACCTCTCTTTGTAAGAGACGGCCCTGGTCGGGCAGTTCGATTCTCGATGCTTGGCGCGAAATAAAGCTTTGCTTGGCTTTCGCTTTGTACCAGTCTCGCTCCTTTGATTACGGACCCAACAGGCTCGCCTCTTGTTCAAAGGGCGAGTTTGAACTTCAGACTGTGTGGGACTGCTGCATTACTCAGCTAATTTAGATTAGAAAATCGTCTCCAGAATATTCATCTTTAGGAACCTAAAAACCTAAAGCACACAGAAAATAGTTTGAAGCATTCATCTGTTTTTAATTAAAAACAAACAAACAAACAAACAACCAAGCCATGGCTTTAGGGTGGGTCAGGAAACACAGAAATTAAAAAAAAAAAAAAACAGTAACATTTACTTTTTTCTTTTACTTTTTAAAACATTTTATTTCTTTAGAGAGAGAGAGAGAGAGAGAGCTTGAGCAGGGGGAGGGGGAGGGGCAGAGGGGGAGAAGATATCAAGCTGATTCTCCAGACGCGGGAGCCCTGGGCTGGGCTGATACCCTGACCTGAACTGAAATGAAGAGTTGGAGGCTTATCCACTGGATGAGGGAGCAAAAGGCTGGCTGAGGACAAAGCAAAAGGTTGACACCTCCCAATCTCCCCCACACCCCCACCACTCCTGGGTGGGACAAATGTGACCTTCTTTAGGAATCTCCCAACTATCTTGATGTTAATGACTTGCCAAAAGGGGAAAGACAGCATTGATCAAGCTGCAAGCCCTCTGGTATCCCGGCACCCTTTAGGCCCTCTTTAGCATATGAAAACTCCCTTTGAGGCCTCCCTTTCCCTCACCTTCCCCCAACCTCAGGGTACATACCCTGCCATCCCTCACAACCCGGGGCAGCTGCTCTTCCTGCCCACTGGTCCTGTCCCTGTGCTTTAATAAACCACCGTTTTGCACCAAAGATGTCTCAAGAATTCTTTCTTGGTCATCGGCTCCGGACCTCACCCCACCTATGTTCTAGAACTTCATCACACTGACACCGCTGCCACCCACCCAACCCGGCCCCCCCCAACTCTGACTCACCCCCCCACTCCCCAACACCCCCCTCCCTCCGTAGCCACCCCCGTAACATTTACTTTTTTAAACTGGGTGATGGATACAGGAGTGTGTTGTTTCACTATTCTTATATCCTATACATATGTTATATCTTTTCCATTTTTAGCAGCATTTTTGAGGTGGAATTGATAATAAACTGCATATTTAAAGTGTACAGCCTGGAGCACCTGGGTGGCTCCGTGGGTTAGGGCCTCTGCCTTCGGCTTGGGTTATGATCCCAGTGTGCTGGGATCGAGCCCCCCATCAGGCTCTCTGCTCAGGAGTGAGCCTGCTCCCCCCCCCCCACTCTGCCTGCCTCTCTGCCTACTTGTGATCTCTCTCTGTCAAATAAAATTTTTAGAAAAAGAATAGTTTAAAAAAAAAGTGTACAGCCTGATACATCTTGACATATGACATACCTGTGATGCCATCACTTCGTCAAGATAATGAATGCATCCATCAGCCCTAGAAGTTTCCCCTTGCCCCTTTGTCATCCCTTCCTCCTGCCCTCCCCATCCTGGGGCAAGCACTGATCTGTTTCCTGCTACTAGAGATTGATAGGCGTTTCCTAGAATTATAAATAAATGGAATCAGGCATTATATGCTTTTTTTTTTTGGTCTGACTTCTTCCCCTCAGGGTAATTATCTTGAAGGTCAGCAATACTGTTGAACGAATCCACTGATTTTATTAAGCAGCTTTTCATTGTATGAATCGCTAACTGTTCATCTATTCACTTGTTGATGGACATTTGGGTTGTTTGTTTGTGGCTGTTACACATTGAGCTAATGTGAACATCAGTGTACAGGTCTTTGTGTGGGCGTAGGCTCTCATTTCTCTTGGAGAAATTCTTATGAGTAGAATGGATGGGTTACATGGTAGGCAAATACTTAACTTTTGAAGAAACTGCCAAACCATTAGTGGGAAGCCTGCTTCTCCCTCTCTCACTCCCCCTGCTTGTGTTCCCTCTCTTGCTGTGTCTCTCTCTCTGTTAAATAAATAAACAAAATCTTAAAAAAAAAAAAGGCAAGGTACAAGCTTGTGTGAATGGAGAGGTCGAAAGGTCTTTGCTGTTACAGATGTGTTGATATTTGCTATTTGACTTTCTGATTGTGAAAATGAGGAAGGTCACATCAAAGAAACAAAGTGATTACAACAGTATTTACTATATTCTATATGCTATACTTTATATCCTCACTTATTTTATTGCAGTTAAGTCTGTACCTATTAATAGCCTTCACCTGGTTTGCCCATTCCCCCATGTCCCTCCCCTCTGGCAACCACCAGTTTGTTCTTGGTATTTATGAGTCTCTGTTTTGCTTGTTCATTTGTTTTTAAGATTCCACACATAAGTGAAATCATACAGTATCTGTCTGACGTATTTCACTTAGCAGACCTTCTAGGTCCATCCATGTCGTTGCAAATGGCAAGATTACACCCTTTTTATGGCTGAGTAATATTCCATACTACAACTTCCTTATCCATTCATGTGATGATGGGTGTTGATTCTGTATCTTAGCTATTGCATATAGTGCTGCAAGGAACATAGGGGCGTATATATATCTTTTCAAATTAGTGTTTTCATTTTCTTTGGGTAAATACCCAGTAGTGGAATTGCTGGATTGTATGGAAAATGGTGAAGTTTTAATTTTTTTTTTTTTAAGATTTTATTTATGTCAGAGAGCGAGTGAGAGCGAGTACAGGCAGAGAGGCAGGCAGAGGCAGAGGGAGAAGCAGGCTCCCTTCTGAGCAAGGAGTCGGATGTGGGACTTGATCCCAGGACGCTGGGATCATGACCTGAGCCGAAGGCAGCCGCTTAACCAACTGAGCCACCCAGGCGTCCCAAGTTTTAATTTTTTGAGGAAGCTCCGTGGTGTTTTCCATGGTGATTACACCAATTTACATTCTTACGATTAGTGCATGAGGGTTTGACCCTAGCCATTCTAACAGGTATGAGCTGGTATCTCATTATGGTTTAGATTTGTATTTCCCTGGTGCTGAGTGACGCTGAGCATCTTTTCATGTATCTGTTGGCCATTTGGATGTCTTCCTTGACATATCTAGAAAATGTCTATTCAGGTCATCTGCCTATTTTTTTAAAAAAAGATTTTATTTATTTGAGAGGGGGAGGGGTAGAGAGAGGGAGAGAGAATCTGAACACAGAGCCTGACGTGGGGCTTGATCCCATGACCGTGAGATCATGATATGATCCAAAACCAAAAGTTGGATGCTTAACCAACTGAGCCACCCAGGCATCCCTGCCTTAAAAACCCCTGACCATTTTAAATCACATCGTGTTTTCTGGGTGTTGCATGAGTTCTTTATATATTTTGGATATTTACCCCTTATTGAATATATACTTTACAAATATCTTCTCCAATTCAGTAGGTTGCTTTTTCATTTTGTTAAAGGTTTCCTTTACTTTGCAGAATCTTTTTAGTTTGATGTAGTCCTAATTGTTTATTTCTGGTTTTGTTGCCCTTGCCTAAGGAGGCAGATCCAAAAAAAAAAAAAAAAAGTGTTGCTAAAACCAACATCCAGGGATGCCTGGGTGGCTCAGTTGGTTAGGCATCTGCCTTCACCTCAGTCCCAGGGTCCTGGGATTGATTCCCTCATCAGGCTTCTTGCTTAGCGTGGAGCCTCCTTCTCCCTCTGCCTGCCATTCCCCCTGCTTGTGCTCTCTCTCTTTCTGACAAATAAACAAATAAAATATTAAAAAAAAGATAAAACCAGTGTCCATGAAATTACTGTCTGTGTTTTCTTTTAGGGTTTTTATGGTTTCAGGTCTTGCATTTATGTCTTTAATTGACTTTTGAGTTTGTTTTTCTCTATGGTGTAAGAAAGTGGTCCAGTATCACTCTTTTGCCTTTTTTTTTTTTTTCATATATGCTATCTTTTGCATATGTTTTCCTAACACCAGTTCCTGAAGAGACTGTCTTTTCCCCCATGGTGTGTTCTTGCTTCTTTTTAAATGACCATATAAACACGGGCTTATTTCTGGGATTTCTATTCTATTTTATTGATTTATGTGTCAATTTTGATTACTACAGCTTTGTAGTAGTTTGAAGTCTGGGAGTGTGATACCTTCATCTTTGGTCTTCTTTCTCAAGATTGATTTGGCTATTCGGGGTGTTTTTTGGTCCTATGCAAATTTTAGGATTATTTGTTCTAGTTCTGTGAAAAATGCTCTTGGTATTTTGACAGGGGTTGCACTGGATCTGTAGATTGCTTTGGGTAATATGGACATTTTAACAGTATTAATGAGTGCATGCTAATCCACAGCATGGTATATCTTCCCATTTATTTGTATTGTCCTCAATTTCCTCCATCAGTGTTTTATAATTTTCAGAGCACAGGTCTTTCACCTCCCTAATGAAGTGTATTCTTAGGTATTTTATTGGTTTTGGTGCAGTTCTGTGATGGCTTTCTTAATTTCCCTTTCTGCTACTTCATTTTTTTTTTTAAGATTTTGTTTATTTATTTGACAGGCAGAGATCACAAGTAGGCAGAAAGGGGGCAGAGAGAGGGGGAAGCAGTCCCCCCGCAGAGCAGAGAGCAGGATGCGTGGCTCCATCCCAGGGCCCTGAGATCGTGACCTGAGCGGAAGGCAGACACTTAACCCACTGAGCCACCCTGGTGCCCCCCACTACTTCATTTTAAGTGTATAGCAATGCAGCAAATTCTACATATTAATTTTACATTTTACAGCTTTATTGAGTTCCATTAGTTCTAGTAGTTTTTTGATGGAGCCTTCGGGTTTTTCTTATATGATGTCATGTCATCTGCAAATAGTGACAGTTTTACTTCTTCCTTACCAATTTGAGTGCCTTTTATTTCTTTTTCTTGTCTGGGACAAGCATCCAACTTGTATTCCCAATCTAAGAGAAAAAGCTCAGTTTTTCAGTATTGAGTATGATGTTAGTTAGCTCTTGGTTTATAATATATGGCCTGTATTATGTTCCCTCTAAATCCACTTTGTTGAGAGTTTTTTCTTTTTTTTTTTTTGCTTTTTGTTTTTGTTTTTTTAGCATGAATGGATATTGTATTTTGTAAAATCCTCTGGCATTTATTGAGATGATAATACGGTTTTTATCATTTCTTTTATTAATGTGATGTATCATGCTGATTGATTTGCAAACACTGAACATCCTTGCATCTCTGGAATAAATTCTACTTGATAGGGGCACCTGGGTGGCTCAGTGGGTTAAAGCCTCTGCCTTCGGCTCAGGTCATGATCCCAGGGTCCTGGGATCGAGCCCCACATCGGGCTCTTTGCTCTGCATGGGGCCTGCTTCCTCCTCTCTCTCTCTGCCTGCCTCTCTGACTACTTGTGATCTCTGTTTGTCAAATAAATAAATAAAATCTTAAAAAAAAAATTCTACTTGGTTGTGGTAAATGACTCTTTTTAATGTATTGTTGAATTCAGTTGCTGATATTTTGTGAGGGTTTTTGCATCCACAGTCTGTTTTGAAGTCTGTTGGTCTGTTATAAGTATTCCTACTCTGGCCTTTTTTATTTCCTTCCACTTGCATGGTATATGTTTTTCCAACCTTTCAGTTTCAGTCTGTATGTCACTTTGGGTCTGAAATGAGTCTCTTGTGGGTTCCGTATAGGTGGGTCTTTTCTTTTTTTAATCCATTCAGTCACCCTATGTCTTTTTTTTTTTTTGACAGACAGAGATCACAAGTAGGCAGAGAGGCAGGCAGAGAGACAGGAGGGGAAGCAAGCTCCCTGCTGAGCAGAGAGCCCGATGTGGGGCTCGATCCCAGGACCCTGGGATCATGACCTGAGCTGAAGGCAGAGGCTTTAACCCACTGAGCCCCCCAGGTGCCTCACCCTATGTCTTTTTATTGGAGAATTAAGTCCATTTAAAGTAGTTATTGATAAGTATGTATTTATTGCCATTTTGTTACTGTGTGTCAAATATACTAAAAAAATAAAAATAGAATTGCAGCCTATACTCTGATGGTCTCTTTTGGTGGAGGGAAATGTTACATAACTGAATTCCAGTTGCCTTAAGTGATCTAAGCTGGGCAAAAGATAAGAAAGTGCTTGTAGTAATTCCTGCCTAATTAGAAATACATACCGAAAGAGTAATTAAGATATTCTTTTGAAGTGAAAAACAAGAGCTTCCTGCCAATATATTTTAGAAGAATTCCTTAATATTAACATTCAGGGCTATCAAGTGAATCTGAATGGTACTCAGGTGGTATAAATAGGAAAAGACTAACACATTATGCTGATTGCTATGCAAGTATTACCAAGTAATTCCTTATAAGACCTTGTTAATGGGTAACCTGGGTCTCTTTTAAGAAAGAACAGTCAGTATCCCAGCAGTGTTGCTTATAAGCCTGCAAAAATCAGTCTTCTACCTCCTGAGCATTAAACCAGTAGTGATCCCTAAGAGAAATTTTTTTTGTGAGGGAGAGGAGAGAGAGTGCAGGAATTTAGCTGCACATGACCGTGAGCACAAATAGGGAGGGGAGAGACAGAGGGAGAGGGAAGAAAAACTCTCAAACAGCCTCCACATTCAGCATGGAACCCAATGAGGAACTCAGTCCCATGACCCTGAGATTATGATCTGAGGTGAAATCAAGAGTTGGATGCTTAATGGACTGAGCCATCCAGGCACCCCTGCCAAGAGAATTAATAAAGGGAAAACTCATGTTTACTTTTTTTTTTTTTGAGATTTTATTTATGTATTTGACAGACAGAGATCACAAGTAGGCAGAGAAGCAGTCAGAGTGGAGGGCGGGGAGGCAAGCTCCCTGCTGAGCAGAGAGCCCAAAATGGGGCTCGATCCCAGGATCCTGAGATCATGACCTGAGTTGAAGGCAGAAGCTTAAACCACTGAGCCACCCAGGCACCCCATCATCCTTGTTTTAATATTCAACTAGCTAAGAGGCATCTGGGTGGCTCCATTGGTTATATTCAACTAGCTAAACCCAAGCATTTTGTTTTTGTTGTTGTCCTTTTGTTTTGCTTTAACCTAATTTCAGGGTTTAATTGAAAGTAAACATGAGGGGCACTCGGGTGACTCAGTGGGTTAAGCCTCTGCCTTTAGCTCAGGTCATGATCTCAGGGTCCTGGGATTGAGCCCTGCATCGGGCTCTCTGTTCAGCGGGGAGCCTGCTCCCCCCTCCCCTCTCTGTCTGCTTCCCTGCATACTTGTGATCTCTCTCTCTGTCAAATAAATTAAAAAAAAAAAAAGGATGAGAAAATTATTTCTCTTTTACTACATGGGTTGCCAAAGTTCAAAGGAGAAGTGAATTTATTAATAGTAGATACTAATTCAATCAACTTGTTCTTTTGTTTTAATAATTTAATTTATAGATTAGTCATCATAAAGTTTAGCCCAGGTTGGATTCCCTCTTTTACCTAGCGAGCATTTTAGCCACCTTCCCTCACAGTTCAGAGAGCCTGAGGAATACAAAATTCAAGCATAAGATTCAAGAAAATAGGTTTTCAAAGTAGGTAAAAGCTGTAGGAAAGTCACATTATAAACTTTTAAATAAGAAGTAAAATAATAGGGACGCCTGGGTGGCTCAATTGGTTCGGTGTCTCAATTGGTTGGGCGGCTGCCTTCAGCTCATGTCATGATCCCGGGGTCCTGGGATCAAGTCCCGCATTGGGCTCCTTGCTCAGCGGTGAGCCTGCTTCTCCCTCTGCCTGCCACTCTGTCTGCCTGTGCTCGCTCTTTCGCTCTCTATCTGACAAATAAATAAATAAAATCTTAAAAAAAAAAAGTAAATTATATGGGGTTGTCTGAACTATCATTCTTTTTTGGCCTAAGGAGGGAAGTATTAATATTTTTTAAATTATTTCAATTAGAATTTTAAAAATAGGCAAATACTTTCTCCAAGTATACCTTAGAACCAGAAACAAGATGATAATTTAAAAATATATATCAAATAAATGGCTTTAAGTAAAATCTAACTTGAAATGGTTTTGATTAATTTAACAAAAGAACAGCTTTCATTTTAATTATAAACTCTTTATTATTTGACATTTGTATACATAAGGTATCTATTTACTAACTGAAAATTCTATACAAACTCTAGGAAAGTATTCCAAATGTGAAATTATGATTATAACATAAAAAAATAATCAGAATACATCAAAGAAGCATGTGATTCAGTGCCAAATTTATAATCACATATTTAATATGTCACAATCTTTTTGTTCCAAAAAATATTCACATGAGAACTGTAAAATGGGCAATTACTTGCCAAAAGAATAAATGATATTCATTATATAGTACATGGAGAGGGACACAATGCAAAATAAAGATTCTTCAGAATTTCATTATGGAATTGCTAGTAAGACAACGGAGCCTGAGGCTACAAGGACCTGTCCAAGTAGAATATTTATGTTAAATATGCCTTTATTGCTTGCCTGGTAGAGGTGATCTGTCAGCCACTTTTGGTAGAAGGATGGCCCACAATAGACACCAGGAAAATTTTTTCGACCGCAGCCATATCCGTAACTAGTAATTCCCATTACAAAAAATCGCTTATGTTCTGGTAAGTAGCACATTAACGGCCCACCGCTATCACCCTATTAAAAAAGTCCCAAAATAGTGTTAGTTGCTCCTAGAAGTCTTTGTATGACAGCAAAGCTGGAATAAATTAATCACATTAACCATACATTTATATGAATACACATCTTTAATATACCTTCAAGTTATAAAGATCCATAGGTTTTCAGTCTTATATTCCAACACAGGCAGGAGGGTTTCAGTTTGGCCTGATATCTAGAGGAGCCCTAAAGCTGGTGAATTAACTTCCTGTCTGCATGGTTTTGAACCAGAATTGTACAAATCACATTGTTCGGATTTTTTTTTTTTAGTACAATTACTCAGGAGAAATATAATTTAGGAAATAGTGTGCAAAATACTGTAACTACCAGTAGAATACTTGTATCGCTTAATGCTGAGTGGGAGAAGTGTAACTTTAAGATGGGTAAAGGAGGGGCGCCTGGGTGGCTCAGTGGGTTAAATCCTCTGCCTTCGGCTCAGGTCATGATCCCAGGGTCCTGGGATGGAACCCCCCCTCGGGCTCTCTGCTCCGAGGGGAGCCTGCTTCTCCCGGCCCCTCTGCCTACTGGTGATCTCTCTCTCTCTGTCAAATAAATAAATAGAATCTTTAAAAAAAAAAAAAAGAAAAAAGGAGTCTTTAAGGTACGTGCGTGGTTTGCTAACTAGAGAGGAGGAAACTGGCAGCTCGTAAGAGGTGGCGTCTTTCTACGTGTCCATGTTGGCTGGTGCAGGGTAACAGGAATAAATGGCTAAGGCTCTCCGTCCTATTACAAATCACAGATTCTGTCCTGGTTTCTGCATGGCTGTCAAGGCACCAAACACTATCGCCCGGGACTGTCAATCACCGAAAACATCAAGGATGCTGAGATAACGGTCTCAGCACCAAAGATAAAAGACTAGATTTCTAAGGTGTTTTCAGTTCTCTGTAGAAGGTAGGCATTGAATAGTTATTTTTGGATAATGAGGAAGTTTTGCTTATGAAGGCAATTCAATTAGATGAGATTCTCTACTGTTTTACTAGCAAAATTTTTTTTAAATTTTTAAAAAGATTTTATTTATTTATTTGGCAAAGAAAGAGATCACAAGTAGGCAGAGCAGCAGGCAGAGAGAGGAGGGGAAGCAGGCTCCCCACTAAGCAGAGAGCCCGATGAAGGGCTCGATCCCAGGACCCTGAGATCATGACCTGAGCCGAAGGTAGAGGGTTAACCCACTGAAGCACCCAGGTGCCCCTACTCATCGAAATTTTTAAGGAAAAGGACACTGGGAAGATAAACCCTGGATGACAGGAACCAGAATAAGTAGGCCAAGGTTTGAGGATGGGGCACTGCTCGGGAATGAAGTGCTGATATATTTAGAAGTAGTGAAGACAAGAGAAATAAAGATTCAAAAAGCACAAGAGACAAAACCAAAAAAATAGATAAATTGACTTCATAAAAATGAAAAAGCTTCTATGCTACAAATGGTAACATCAGGGAAATGAAAAAGAGAGACCACAGAATGGGAGAAAATATTTGCTAACCGTATATCTGGTAAGGGACCAGTATCTAGAATATATTAAAAAAATGCTTATGACTCAATAATAAAAAGATAATTTAAAAATGGGCAAAGAGGGGCACCTGGGTGGCTCAGTGGGTTAAAGCCTCTGCCTTCGGCTCGGGTCATGATCCCAGGGTTCTGGGATCGAGCCCCGAATCAGGCTCTCTGCTCATCGGGGAGCCTGCTTCCCTTCCTCTCTCTCTGCCTGCCTCTCTGTCTACTTGTGATCTCTGTCAAATAAATAAAATCTTTAAAAAAAATGGGCAAAGAATCTGAATAGACATTTGTCCAAAGATCTACAAATGGCTGGCCAATAATTACATGAAAAAATGACCCACATCATTAGTCACCGTGGAAACACAAATTAAAGCCACGATGAAATACCACCTTGTACCCGCAAAGATGGCTGTGATCAAAAAGACAAGTGCAGACCTGGAGCCTTCATACTGCTGGTGGGAATGTGGAATAGTGTGGCCGCTCTGGAATGGAGTTTGGCAGTTCTTCAAAATGTTCAATATGGATCCAGCAATTTCAGTCCCAGGTGGAACTTCCAAGAGACACAAGAACCCACTTACACATAAAAAATGTATACTCAAGTGAGTGTGTATAGCGACATTATTC
>RCUC01130665.1:0-48900 GCA_003697995.1 Taxidea taxus jeffersonii
TTTTTTTAAAAGAGTCAACTTCTTTATTTGGCTTAAATGAGTTGCTTAAATCCTGCATGCATATATGAAAAAAGAAAACTTACAAATGTGTTCTAAAATAGATTTAATGTAATCCTAAAGTCACCAATGTAATCATATTTAGGGATACACATACTTCTAAATCTGAATCCAAATATGTGAAACAAATCAAGAAGCATTTAAGAATGGAAAACATCAAAGAAGTTTCTTGACAAAAACAATTGCCAACAGTTACTCTATTTAAATGTCTGTTATTGGTACTTCTTAGCTGAGTTTTTGGGCTTTTTTTTTTTTTTTAACATATCAAAACAGGAAACAAGTAGGGCAGAGATGTAACTCTAGTTTCATGTGTCCTTTTGTCTCTTTCTTTCTTCCCCTAATTCATTCAGCATCTTAGTCCTAGTTCTGGTATTGGAAGCTCCTTCTTTAGCTCCCTCTTGCCTTCACTATTTGCCTGGCTATCACTTAGGACTCAGAAGAGGCTGTTTACAGGAGAAAGAATGTTTAGATAATTTTTTGGAGGTAGGGAATGATCCCATGTTACAACAATATTAGGTTATGTTATTTTCTACAATAGTAGGTTATATTGTTTTCTAAATGGCACTAACAACCTCTTCTACTATGAAAATACTTGAAATATTTTTAAATTATTTTAATATTTTTATTATTATATTTTTAAATGTACGTTTCATTATTTTTGAACCACAATTAATTTGAAAATTGGTTTGTCAAATTCTGTATTAACAAGAGTTGACTATATCTCCATAAGTACATACAGAAGCATAGGAAACTTCCAGTTCGGATGGATTAGCTTGCTTCAGACCAACTTTCCCACTGAAAACAATTAGAAAATCTGGAAAAAAATGGACACGAGTTCTTTGAAGGCACCAGAGAACTAGCCACGTAGGAAGACTTGAGAGTCCAAGATCCTGGAGAGAAGGGATGTGTAGGGTAAGGAGCCCAACATTTGGTATGACTTTGCCCCCTAAGGTACTCACCAATTTACAGCAGACACCTGAGAGGTGGGGAAGCTGGGCAGGGTGACAGAGACTGAGAGGAGTTGAGACAGAGCAGCTGAACAAAGCTTTTAGAGTTTCATGGAAGTGGGGAGACAGAAACTAGGAGGAAAGGCCATAGTAAACACCCCCAGACTATCAGCCGAGATTCCTGAGAGGCTACCTGGCTAGAAGTAAGGCTGAAGGCAAGTCGCCAATCTACGGTCCTTACAAAGACTGAAACATGGCTTCCTATCAGTTTCCTATCAGTCTGGATTAAGCTGCCCTTACTCCGCCTGCCTGCCTGCGGTAATCTAAAATACACGCTCTCTGTGCGAACACAAAACCAGAGCCTGATATTCTCTCTACAACTTTCATAGATATTGTCCACCATGTAATAATGATGATAATAAAAAACATGGCAGTCATACCAGCTGACAAAATCAAACAGTCAAAATCAACAGAAAAAGAAGTGATGATAGAAACCAATCCATAGGACATCCAGATATTAGAGTTATGAGAGAGACCTTAAAATACTTGCCATTAAGATGCACAAAGAGCAGATGACAAGATGGAGGTCACCAGCAGAGAACGGAAATCTAAAAAGAAAAAAAGAATTAAGTAAAAATTATAAAACTGAAAACTGTGTTTGTTCACATAGACCCCCATCTTTCTATCTACTACTCCATCTGGCTCTGTCCCCTAAGGACTGGAACTAATCTAAATTACAACACTCATGTATATTCTTTTATTTTTCTCTAATATACATTTTCTCTAAGGAAAGAGAATGTCTAATTGTTAAAATAGAATGCTGGAAACAGTTCAATAAAAGCATTACATATGCCGTATATGTCCAAATGTGTCATGTTGTTAAACTGATAATCAGATAGATATAAAACTATTCATTAACCAGGATTACTTAAAATTCCATTATTAATGAAAAATGTCTATTTATTTGAGCTGAGCTCTCTTTACAATATTATATTCTAATTTGTCTGTTAATCACAGATAAAGTTTTTGAGTTTCAAAATAGCACTTAATTCTTATGGTTTTATATTTCCTAAACAGAGTCTAGAGTAATTCACTATGGTCTCTGAGTAAAATCATTAATGTTCTTAGTAGATGTGTCCTAGTTACGAATGTTCTTAGTAGATGTTTCCTAGTTACAAATGTATTTTTAAGTATTTTATGAGTTTATTTTTAGGGTATCATGTATCTATACATGTAAATAAACATATGCATGCATATAAATGTTTACTTTTTAAAATTGGTTAATAGATTAATAAAATGAGTGTTTTCTAGAAAGTCTGAGGGGCCAGAGGTGGAGGTAGCATTTAGGGAAAAAGGGAAAAGAAATAATATTAACATCTAAACTCTGTAAAGTGGGTATTACTTCTTCCATTATGCAATGATGTGCAGAGAAATTAAGTAACATGATCACAGGCGCAGAGCTAGTAAACGGCAGCAGTGGAATGCAAACACAGTTCTATTTGATTTCAAAGCCCATGTTCTTTCCAGCACACCGTGCTTTCTATATAGAGAAACAGTTGGAAGTGCAGATTTGTTAAAATTTGAGAATATATAATCCTTTTAAGGGAGTTTAATAGAATTTTTATATGAAGGTTATTACACTCCATACTTGAGTGTGGTCAGATAGTTCATCAAAGCTGGATCTCATATTTCTATGGCATATGGAATTCTACACATAAATTTTGCAGCTACTATTTATAGTCTTCTTCAGGTAAGTTTAGCACCCTATGTTCCAGTTATATAGCCTGGAATGCAAAGGGTATACATTAATTAAAATAAACGAATTCCATGAAATAGGAAAGGAATAAGGTAAGTCTTTATGTAAAGTGCTATGAACAATTCAACAAAGGCATTACATATATTAGTTATCTTCCCATGTATGTTGTCCTTGGGCTAATTCTTAATCAGAGAAGAGCTGTAAGTCTCCTCATTAACTGCTTCCTCTCTGAGTCAGAGTTGAGGACATGATGTTGTATTACAGCTACCATGTGTATACATTACATAGTTATCATGCAGAATCTAATTTCCCTTTGTATGAAACTGCTCTATTGTTCTATTATACATGCTCATAAATATTAATGTTAGATCATTTGACACTTAATGGATAAAAAATAAAGCTCAGAGCTCCTCTCTATTTTCAGAAGAGACCCAGCCAGCGACACTCACAGTGAAGCAAGTTGCTCATTTGTTTCTCCCTCTTGTTCTCAGTTACAAATAGTTCAATGAGTATTGGGATAGGAGATCAGGGCAGGGCCATAGCTTCAAAGTTTGACCCCCATTATTTCCCATATCTCCCTCACTTTTTCCATTTTAATTAGAAAATTTCAAGGACGTGCTTTTTTTTTCTTTTTGTGTTTACTGTATATCTCTGTTTCTATAATGACCAAAGAACAGGGAGAGAATATGTATGTGATTGGTTCACAAAAACACCTGCAGAATTCTTGGTTATAAACAGTAGAGAACACTCTGATTTGTTGAAATAGAAGGGATTTTCAGTAGTTCACAAATCTCCGGGAGGGCTAGAGATGCAGGTTTGGCTATTAGCCAGAAACAATGAGGGTACGAAAAATGCCCAGTTCATGCCATAGACTATTCGAACAAACCAATGCAACTGCAGCCCCAAACTTAGCACTGAGCATGCTTACATACGAACACCACAATTTCCACCATAACAAATCCAGAAGAATCAGCTTCTCACTCAACTGTGCACATCAGAACAATTTTCTTTTAGGGGCACCTAGTTGGTTCAGTCAGTTGACTGTCTGAATCTTAATTTTGGCTCAGTCATGATCCCAGGGTAATGGGACTGAACCCCAGGTTGGGCTCCCCACTCAACAGGGAGTCCGCTGGAGATCTGAAGACTCTCTCTCGCTCTTCCTCTCCCTCTGCCCCCTGCCCCCGCCGCCATTAAAATAAGTAAATCTTAAAAAACAAAAAACAAAAAAAAACCCTATTGTCTTTTGAGGCCACAGCCTCAAGTTTTTCATTTTAATATTCAAGTCTCCTCCAGGGCTAGCCTAGGGCACCTAGGTTGCAACTCCAGGGCACCTAGGTCACATGGCTACACTCTAATTGCAAGGTAGTATGGAATTATAACTTTTAGCTTTCCAGACTAGTTAGTGGAAGACAACAAGCTAAAACAGGGTTGAAATGGACATTGAATGAGTCCCTGTTCAAAATACATTCCAATACCCAATTAGTATTTGTTGGATTGCCTTCACAGTAATTAAGATTTCTTTCCTTTTTTTGTTTTTTGGTTTTTTTTTTTAGATTATTTACTTATTTATTTGACAGACAGAGATCACAAGTAGGCAGAGAGGCAGGCAGGGAGTGGGGGTTGGGGAGCAGGCTTCCTGCTGACCAGAGAGCTCAGTGCAGGGCTCGATCCCAGGACCCTTAGATCATGACCTGATCCACCCACTGAGCCATCCAGGCACCCCAGGATTTATTTTCTTATTTGAAAATGTATTCTTATGCACCAGAATAAAAATAAAAAATGTATACTTTATAGTTTTTCGAAAGCCAATTCTAGTTGCTTGTTAATAGCTGGCTTTCCCTTGCTCAATGGGAAAATGTGATGATTGATTGGTAATGTCTTCTGTATATACTAAAGGATCATTTCCTGTCTAAATATGTAAGCATAATAAGCTTCACTAGTGGAAGAATGGGCACTACTGCATCATATTTATCAATGTAAGAGATGAGCACTTTTGGTTTGCTTCCTGCATATACTTGTGGTTTAGTATTAGGGTACCTTGAAGGTCAATGTGCTACCACCAGAAGGGTTGTTATGGGATACCAGAATGTTCTTCATTCCACTTCCATAACACTTAGCATGAAGAGTCAAAGATTTACAAAATGGCCACCCTGATGCCTAAGATACTGAGAAACCAAGATACTTCTCCAAAGTGACAAGATTTTCTATTTACTGTCCTTTTATAGAGTGTGGCCATGTCAGTTGCCCTTCAGACTGAATAGCGCCCTCTAGAGATTCAATATGGTACCAAGTTCATAAGAAGGTTTTGTGAAGGGTTTCAGAAAACATTTCAAATAGTGCTCATAAAGTATCTTTTGTATTATGGATAACTTGACACAAAATCTCTATTTCCTTTGGATATTCATTTTGTAGGCAATAGGTGAAGAGAAAGGTTGGTATGTATATGTGTGTGGGTGGGTCAGGGGAGATATGCTATATTTGGGAACATAGTAAGAGTATTATAGAAAAAAAATGCACTTAATATACTACGACCTATGTGTCTCTTTAAAAAAACCATACACAAACATTCATTTCCTAAAACAATGTTCACCTGCTGTCCCTTGGATGACTTCAGCTTAATTTCACACTTAATAACCTTAAATATTAGAGTGCTTAATTATAGCAGTTACTGCTGATTGCTTTGGAAATGAAAAATGGCTGTCTAATATAAAGTCATTAATATTATACTTGATGGATTGGTGTTATTATTCACAATAACTCAGAGTCTTGGGCCCTCATCTAATTTTTAACATGATAAAATGAAATATTTATTGCTTTAAGGAAACAATTTGGTGCATGATAATGATATTAATACATTCAAAAATATTGAATAAGTGCCTACTATATGCTAAGGACTATAGCAGGCAGTGGGGCTACCATAATCAATAAGACAAGTTGCCTCAAGAAGGTCACAGTCTGGTGGACAGCAAAGGCATAGACACTGTAATAGAAGGGCATCATAATCAATGCACATATGATACTATGGGAACATAGCCTGCTAATTAGAGAGCTGTATAGAGGGGAAGACTGCTTAGCTTGAACCTAGTAGTTTTCCAGGCAAAGACAAGGTCATTCAAGGTAAGAAAATGAAGGCAAACTGGCATGAAAGAGGATGGTGTATTTGGGGAAAAACATATAATTCTGTGTGGCTAGAGCATTGGGTACATGTTGCAGAGACACAGGGATGAGGTTGCAAAGCAGACTGTGTCCTGCTTGTGAAGGATGTTAAATGTCATGCAGAAGAGTTTAGACTTTCCTTTTGCAGAGGTAGCCAAAGAAGCGTTTTTAAGCAGTGTATTGACATAATCAGATTTGTATGTCATAAATGGAACTCTGGCAGCTACATGGAGAAGGAATTGGCAGAGGAAGAGCCTTGGAGTCAAGGAAACTACCTAAGACTATTTCAGAAAACCAAATGAGAGATGATTATCTTGAACCTGTTCCTCAAATATAGTTTGACATCCACTGGGCCATAAAGACAGTATTTCTTGATACTTCTGGTTTTTTCCCTATCTGTACCCACACATACCAAGTTCCCTTTGGGTTTTTGACCTTTGATTCCAAATTCTGCCCCTTTACATCCACTCTTTTTGCCTTCTTAGCTTAGTTCTTCCATTGCAATTCTTTCCTCACAATAACTGAACAGACCAAATACCTATTAAATACCTGATATTTGACCTGGTGAGTCCAGACCTTACCTGAACTCAGCTCCTCACTTGACCACCCCATTCATCCTCTTTGTTAGATGAGAAAGGACCTGGATGTCAAACAGCTGCTGAATTAGTCTACCCATTCTTGTCCCTCTAACCTCAGGTACTTCACCCACATATGGTGCCACAGGCTAGAGAAACTCCCATAAGAAATCATAGATGAGTTATTGTCTACTACATATATTGGCTCTTACTGTCCTGGGCTGAGTTTTACAACGCTGATGAAGGTAGCTCATTACAGGATGAGAAACTTACCCAAAGGAATCTAGATCAATTCTTATGATTAGCCTTAGAAAACTCTCCTAGATCTTACATCAAATCACGTGGAAACTTAAGAGATGTCATCATGACAAGGGAGCTGCAAATGCCCCAGACTAAGGTAGACTCCTTAAAAAAAAGTAAAGAATCAAGCTCCACTCAGGCCAAGAGTGGGAATCTCACATCCCATGTCAAAAAAACAATCTGATTGTCACTTTCGAGTCAACAGGTATCCAAAGTTGAAACTGATGTCAGATGTGGATCTCATCTTCTGATCTAGAGCTTTAGGCCCTAAATGTCAGAAGTTCATTTGATAGATCCATGAACCACCACCACAATACTCTAACCTGAGAGTGAATGGAAAAGGTATGTTTACTGGCACAGAGCCATTCTTTCCCTCCATGCCTCTGAGCTTTCCTTTTCCCTCTAGTCTAAGCTACTTTAAGAGAAAGTGTGATTAGGGGTGTGGCCAAGATCACTTTGTTTCCAGTGGTTACATACAACCATTTGAGTATGCTGGGGAGTTTTAGGGAGAAGAAGGACTCAAACTTTTATGGTTCTTTGGATACAGGAACCCAGTTTACCATCCTACCAATCCCAGAGGGGTGGGGGCATCAGGATTCTATTAATAAGGATTGGTGGGGCCTACAGTGGGGTAGGGAAGGTAATGTGACTTTAAGGGTGGTGCCCTTGGGACCAATTCAATGTACTACCGTTGCATATTCCACATTTGAGACTATAAGAAGAGCTGACATTATAGGCTTATACTCTCCAGTTTAAGTGCCAGATGGAATTTTCCTGATTAGGAAGAGCTGCATGTAAAATAATGCAAGTGAAACACATAAATTACTATCCAACCCTCTCTCGAGCCCATCCCAAGTGGGGCCAAATGACCTTAATGGCCCCTCGGAGCTATAAGTTTCCATAACTGATGAAGCGTCTACCCAGAAACACCCCTGTGATTCTGGACTCATCATTTCTCTGACAAGGCTACTGGCTATATCCCATTTGAAAAGAAGCTATTAGCTTGCCACTGGGATGTTGTTGACACTGAACACCTGACCTATGAAGATCTTATAACTCTCCAGACTGATAATCCCATTCTGGGGTGGGCTGACTCAGACTCAACAACTAACAAAGTATGAAGGGCACAACAAGTGCTCACTTGTCAAAGGGAAATGGTATATTCAAGAATGCAACCAGTCTGCCCAGGCAGGATTTGGCTTCACATGAAGAAATGGCAACTGTCTTCCTGGGGGAAATTTTATTGCTCATTATACTGTCTAAAGCAAAGCCACTAGGTCAATGGAATCTTCAATGCTCAGAGGCTCCCCTAAATGACTAGGCCTGGTTGACTGATGGCCCAGCTAAGCTAAAACACAAACGGTGTTCCCTGTGCTGCTATGATACTTTAATCTCAGTGCCATCGATGCGGAACCAGAAGTGGACATGGTCACTATCCTCATGGGCAGGACTCAAGGCTGTCCTTAAACTTTTTTGTTTTTAATTATTTATTTATTTATTTGACAGACAGAGATCACAAGTAGGCAGAGAGGCAGGCAGAGAGAGAGGGGGAAGCAGGCTCCCTGCCAAGCAGAGAGCCCGATGTGGGGCTCGATCCCAGGACCCCGAGATCATGACCAAAGGCTGAAGGCAGAGGCTTTAACCCACTGAGCCACCCAGGTGCCCCTGTCCTTAAACTTTTGACCACTATTCCCTTTGATGAACTTGTTTTATTTTTGTTCACTCTTGGGCTATGGCTAATGACCTAGCTTAGCTATTGGTCAACCATCTGGGTCATTCATGTAGAAACTCACAGTAAGGGCTTCTTCTTTAATGAGACTAACTAGAATCAAGCTGCTGGTGGAATCTGCACCACTCAGACTGCTACTACTTCTGTTGAGATCCATGTTCCTACTACCTATGGCAATACATCCACCATCATAGACTGAACAAAAAGAACACCTTTTCTGAGGCCAAGGCTACTGTTGCATGCTAGAGTGGTGACTCTTGTCAAAGGTTGACCTGTTTGTCAAGGTGAAGGAGGCCACACCATACACACATGGACTCTATTTGTTCCTTGAAGACTGACTGCATTGTACCTTTTCTTCCATCTTGGGGCTCTTGGTGATTCCTCTACCCTGCTGATACTTTTATAGATTCCTGTGTTACTATCCCAGTCCCATCAGCCAGCTCTGGTCCCACCATTGTGACCCTTCAAATGAATGTGTGTCAGGTTTTCTGCTGTTTATTTTAAAGATTTTATTTATTTATTTTTCAGAGAGAGCATGAGAAAAAGCAGGGGGAGCAGTAGGCAGAGGGAAAAGCAGACTCCCCACTGAGCAAGAAGCCTGATGCTGAACTCAACCTCAGGACCCTGGGATCATAACCTGATCTGAAGGCAGCTGCTTAACCAACTGAGCCACCTAGGTATCCCATGTTTTCAGTTTTTCAGAGTCTGAAAATACATGCCTTTTTGTTTTGTTTTGTTTTGGGTTTTTTTTTTAATTTTTTTTTTAAGATTTTATTTAGTTATTAGTTAGAGAGAGAGAGCACAGGCAGACAGAGGGGCAGGCAGAGGCAGAGGGAGCAAGGAGCCCGATGTGGGACTCGATCCCAGGACGCTGGGATCATGACCTGAGCCGAAGGCAGCCGCTTAACCAACTGAGCCACCCAGGCGTCCCAATACATGACTTTTATTGCAAAAAACACTCAACATGGAATAGTTGTCAAGGTACTCGATGGGCCTTCCATTCTCTCTCCCACCCATAGACAGTACTGTGGAGGGTTGGAATGGCCTTCTCAAAAAACAACCCCAAAACATTAATGACTACCTGTCTCATCTCCTGGTCCATATACTTTAGCAAAGGAATTTGTTCACTAAATGTAGATGTCCCCAGAAAGGAATCATTTTCTCTCAGACATTTCCTGGGTAATAATTAGGAAGAAAGTGGCAGAGTGTTACTTGGATCTATTTTGAAAACTTGGATTCCACTCCAGACCATTCCTAGACATTGACAATCAGACTTTCTTTCTCTTAATGGCTACCTCAGGTCAACCTGGTTGGTACACCCTCTTAGTGGTAGCCAAACAAAAGGGGCCCAGCAAATTCAAACTTAATTCTGGTGCCACCATTTGATTCTCTTGTGGATTTGATATGGTTCTAGATCATAAGGATAATGGCCATTTGGTTGAGTACACTGTTTGCCAAGTGGCCCATGCAAGCCAAAGGGATGGATATAAAGCATCTATGTAGTTTTATAACTCTTTACCTTCTTGCATCGAAACCCTCTAGATGAAAATTCTAAGGGTTAGGAAAGAATGACCTGAAATAAAGTAAATTCCTGGAATTGTTTCTACTGGAATGAGGCATACTGATTTTTTGGCAATACAAGGATAACCACAACCCTCACCCCAGGGAAAGGAACACATTAGACCTTGGTAGATACAGGAGAAGGAGGAACATTTAATGATCTTTGTCTTTCAGAACCACCCCAGAGCCTTCTCAGGAAGAAAATGTCCTAGTGCAGCTCACCCTAACTATTGCAAACATTTTAAATTTAACTAGCTGCTGGGTCCACCATTCCACACCAGATGGTTCTGACCTTGCTTTAGGTATCATTCCTTTCACCTCACTAAGAAATCTCAGAAGGTGCAGGGAAAGGCCCCAGCTTCTGCACTTCCCATGCAAAATACCTTCCAGTACCTTCATATCACTTTTATCACTCCCACTGCCATAGCCAAGACTCAATAATTTGATGGGTTGGACAAATGCCACGTAGGTGGTACCATGGACAAAAAGAACAGGTTGGACTCCCTCAGGCAGTTCCTCTAAAAGCAAGGATTATACTCAATTACTCTAAGTATACTTGGAACTTGAACTGGCCAGGAAGCCACACAGAATGCCCTGTCAACCTGTGCCTCTGACTGAAGTCAGTCCCACTTGATGGGCCCCAGTGAGTGTAAACAACGGTTACTTCCCCAGGACTGGGCTTCTTTGTGGAAGCCAGGCAAAAACTTCCCTTCTTCCTACAGCACAATGTTTTGTACCTCAGAGGTGGTCAAGAGAGACCTGAAAGTGTTTAAAGAAACACTATGTCTAGATCGTGTAGCCCTTAGATAACTGTCAAGATCTCTCCAAAATAAGGCTACTTTGAGTTTCTCAGGGAACATTCTCAGAGGGAGAACTGACTTGCTATTTATGGCTACCCTCAGGACAATTTGCCCTACAATGGAGATCTTTGAATTATAAAAGACAATGCAAAAATGTTCCCCGGACTTTAGCTGAACTGATCAATGATACCACCTTAGCACTGGAAGGCATTTGGGTCAGTCTGAATTTATAGGCCAGAGTTGGCATGAATGACAGAATTGTCTTAGTCTTCCTTCTTCCTTACAGACCAAGATGGAACCTATCCAATCACTAATACATTCTGCTGTACCTGGATGAATGCCTCAGGCCAAAAAATTTAATGAGAAACCACCTGACTTTCTCCAGCAGACAGGGGTGGTTTATAGGATTTGTAAATCCAGGTGGGTCTGAGACCTTGGGGGTACAATTCAAGTTAGTGCAACAGGATGTCCTCATTCCAGTGCTTGAAGTCCTGATGATAGTAGCCTTAAGGAAATGCTTTATACAACTACTTGACAAACTTGATCCCAGCCTGTGTAGCTCAGATTAATCAGAGTAACTGATGGAGAGGCACACTTACAGGAAAATTCACCAGAAGCCAAGGCAGTATAGAGATGAAGGGTGGGTATTAGTGGGAGTCAATATTCTGTGGGTTCTTTTTGTTCCAGAATGTCTTATGAGCATAGTACTGTCTTTGCTTCAGGTTATCTTTTGAAGGATATCTGTGTATGTTTATATAGCAGGCAGCCTTGGAAAATAGAGAGAGCATCTCTCTCTAGAGAAAGAGCAGGCAGCCCTACTGGCTATTAAAAAGATTTAAACTCTTGAGGCTTCAGGTTTCTCCTCTATCACACCAACCCACTGTGAGGGCAGAGGTCCCCTGGTCTTCTTTGTGGCCTTCCACCTATGGGAACTGGGGTTGAGGAACCCAGTGCCAATGCTGATACTCTGGCCACTGGAACCCAGTGCCAATGCTGATACTCTGGCCACTGCTATTCTCATGAGTGATCAAGTCCTTTTGATGAGGGAGTAGAAGGCTAGCTGAGAACAAAGCAGAAGCTGGCACCTTATACCCCCCACTCTCTGCCCTGTGATATATGTGACATTCCTCAGGCACTCCTGGCTTCCCTAAAAGAAAAACAAATTGTTAACTGATAGAGATCCCAGTCCTGCAGGACAGGAGTCTCCCTCAGTTTACAAATGTCCTAGTGATTTACAAGGAAGAAGCTTCCTTATCAATAACCTAACTTCCAGAGATCCATAACTCAGTTTCCTGAAGCCCTAGCATCACTGTCCCCTCCATAAAGTTGAGGGAGGCTGAAGTGGAAGGAAATGTAAATATAATTGAATTTCTTCTAAACCTGAAGCCCATTGATAAGGATGTGTGATAGGAGGAATGTAACTTTCCTCCAGGAAACTCCCAATTGTCTTCATGTTAGTGCCTCATTAGAGGGAAAAACAGCCTTGGCTTAACAAGAACCAGGTCTCCATTATTCCGAGAGTCTTCTTTAGCATTTGACAGTCCTTCTGGACTTTAGCATTTGACACCCCTCACCTCCCCAGCTCCCAAGTATATAATTAGTCACAGCTCACAAACTCAAAGCAGCTCTTTCTGCCCATGGGTCCTGTTCCTGTGCTTAAATAAAATCACTGTTTTTGTACTAGAAGCATCTTAAGAATTCTTTCTTGGTGGTCGGCTCCAGATCTCACACCACCGAACTTCACCCATATTCTAAAACTTCATCACTTTGATCCCTAACCCATGAGTTTAATGTCTTCTGTCACCAACCATAGAGTTAACTTGTGAGACCACAAGTATGGTAAAATTTCAAACCTGTCACAGTTCGTAACAGCTACATGATGGCAATTTGGCAGATTCATTACCAAACACTGTGACTCTCATTAGTTCTGTCACTGATCTGCATGATCTTTCCCAAAGTGCGACCATGCATTTTGTAGCTAAAGAACCAAGACGTGAAACGGTTCTTTTTCAACTAAAATACTTCCAATGCCAGGAAAGATTGACACTAGGTCATAGATCAATGTAAGGAAATGACAAACGCAGTAATATCTGGAAACATATTCAAGCCATTAGACGATTTTACAGCACCATAATATATTCCAGTGGTGCAATCATCCCTTTCTCTCTTCATGTACTTCTTCTATGTATGCATATACTTAGCATAATGAAATTGAAAGGTATTGGGTAAAATATCAGGAAACCTGAGCTCAGGTCCTGGTTTTTCCGATTACTGGCTGTCCTTCGACAGGTTACCCCTCACTACTCTGTACTTCGATTCTTCATCTTTAAAACTAAATCTGGGTGGGCAAAATGAATGGGTTTTGCTAGATAATTTTAAATATTTTTCCCTAGGTCTTATTTCCAAAGAATTGTAGAAAGAATTTAAAGCCAAGATGGGTAATCATGAGAAGTTTTCTTTTTCCTGTTTGTTTTAGCAGAAGTTTCTGACACTGGAATAAAGATTTTCATAACTCTGTACTCATCTCTGCCCTTGTGAGTAAGATCTGTTTTAACCCTCCTTGAATTAGGGTTTACATTCCAAGGAGGTACCTCCTGTGAAATGAAATGTAAAAGCAGAGCATTCCTTGCACAGAAGGTCTTTTCATTTGCTGCCTTCACCACACACAGCCATCTTTCCTTTGGCCAGCACACTACATAAACAGGAAAGGTAGTTGATTTCCTACTCAATACATGACACAGGCTTGCCAAGGTCATGCTGTCCCCGCCAGGGCTGCTACAGGAGGAACACACCACTGGCGCAGACTATCATAGGGCATAGTGCAGGAGCTATAGATAATGAGATGGTCAGTCTCATGTGTTCATTCATTCATCTATTCAATTAAAGCTTTTAGGACCTCCTATAGCCAGCCACTGGGGATACATGTATTATTAATAGGATCTTGAACCTGCCCACAAGGGCCCCATAATCACTTGGGAGGGGGCAGATCTGCCAACAGATAATTATATCTGATACTAGATGAAATGATAGAAGGGAAGAATGACCAGCTCTTCTGTGGGAGTCTTAGAAGGCTTCCCAAAGGAAATGCTTTAGCTGAGACTTGGAGGCAAAGAATGAGTGGATCATATAAAAGCAAGAAAAAGAAGTGAACCAAGAGAGGGTCAGATATTTCAATACAGCTGGAACAGAGCTTTAGGGATGCAAGTAATAGGAAGTAAAGATGGAGAGGCCAGTAAGAGCACATAGGCAAGAAGGGAAGGGGGTTTTAAAGATTGGAAACACCGATCCTGTTTATAAGTTGAGTAGAAAGAGCCAATAGAATGGGTAAAGACAGAGGAAGGGAGATTATTGCTCAATTAAGATCCCAGGGAAATTAAGAGACAGTTTCTAGACAGAAGATGAGTGGGAAGCCTCATCTGAGATTAAGACAAGCAAAGAGAAAATAGGTAAAGATGACAATAAGTTTGAAAGAGAAGTGCAGAAAGCCGGAACTAAGCATCTTGGTCCTAGCCCTGGGAAGGAGAGAAGGAGAGAAGGTTCCTGCAATCCAGGTGGTCAACAGTTCATACGCTTACTCATTCAGTCCTTCCTTCCTTCATTCATAAATGTTTACTGAATACAGAAATACAATGATGAACTGATTCTCCTACCAAAGAATTTACAATCTAGTTCAGATAAAAGAACACAAACATTGGTAGGTAGTAGCTTCTGAATATATGTCTATAGAATGAATAATGAATAAAATAATAAATCCCACCAAAAAAGGTGAGATGAAATATAATTAGAATAGAAGGAGAAAGGGATATTTTTAGGTTTGTATGGGCCCTAGGGAACCGGTGGATCTGAATATACACAGACTGTTAGAGGGTGGGGAAGGTCACTTATGCAAAAAGAATGCATGAGCAAAACTTTGGAGGTAGGAAAAGGTAGGAGCGAACACAGAGAACAGCAAATGTGTCCTGAGGAATGTACAGTGAAACAAAATTTGAAAACAGTAACACAAGCCTTCCTTTCCTTACATTTCCTTTTGTACTCTACATCAATATTAGCTGAATTTATTGCCTTGGGTAGGACACAAAGCACTTCAAAGAGAAGATAGCATTGAAGTTGAAATGCGTGGTGCAGAATAAGAAGACAATTCCTTGAATCTTTCAGAGCCCCAGAGTTGAGGAAGAGAACATCCTAATTTTTTTTTTTTTTTACATCCCAGGAGGTGTTGGCATTCATTGTCAATGCACCATTAGACCTAAAAATTCCAAGCATTTGGGAGACAGAGGACACAGAGTGGTCTACAAAGACATGGTGATCAAGAAACAGAGAGAACATGGGCATTTTAGTTGTGGGGAGGTGGGGCACTGAAAAAAAATGGCATCCTATGTTTGCAAACATCTGGCATCCCATAAGTGAATAAGACACCACTTTGGGGCACTAGGACAGAACAAACCATTCTTTCCACCTGAAACCCCAAGTCTGCACCATCTTTGGAGAAAGAAAAGGATTGAGAGGAAGGAGACAGGCCTAAATTTGATTGAATTTTAACCCAATTAAAGCTAAGAAGAATCCAGAAGGGACTAAGTTTATGACTTAAACTTAAACTTATGAGCTTGACTGGCAAGATTTGGTTTTCTGACATCAGTGGAAATTCAGGTTGCTTATAGGAAAATGAAATTCCATTTCTTTTTTTACCCTAGGTTTATGACTATGAAATTAAAAATTACAAGTAAATAAAGTCATGACTCTAAGCATAAGACCTTGCTTTCTAAGTTCATTTCCTAATACAAAGAGTCAGAGCTTTCTTGGAGCAATGACTGATTTAAGATCTGAGCAGGAAGGTACAAGGTGAGGCTGGGATATATTACTGTGCCAGAAAGTAAGAAAACTTTCCAGGATTGATGAGATTGTGTCAAAAGGACACTGGAACCACACTGAAGGGGCTCCTATACTCCAAGCTATGAAAATTCAAGTATCAAAAAGAATAATGATTCAAGTTGATTGAAAGGTGTTCAACAAGCTCATGAGTTTATAATGATATTCAAGAAAGAGAAACCAATAGAAAAGTAATCTGTCATCATTTATGACAGCTATTAAATCAATTCCTTACTTTGAAAATCAATTATTAAAGGAAATAGCAAATCTATCCTACCTTTCCAATGAGCATTCATAGCCACCAGATGCCCTGAGGTGAACAGAAAAACTTTATAGAATAATGACAATTTATTACGTATAAGGAATGAAACAAATGGATGCCAGCTTTTTGCAATCTATGATGAAATGATTTGTTCAAGCAAGGATTATTAGTTGCTATTGAAACCATTTGGTGAATTGTTGATGAGAAACGACATTCTTACTGTGGCAAAGTAACAGCATGAAGATTACTTTCTGGTTACAAGGAGAAAAAAAACATAATTTTACTATGGAAAAGTCAGGGAGTCATCTCCTTGATCCAGTGGCCAAACTCTTAATCACTAATAGTATATAAGATAATACTTTCTACTGTCTTATGAAGTATCCCTATGATGTCATCTTGCTGGGAAGGTTCAACTTTAATCTAATAAAATCTTTACAGTCTAATTTCTCAATTACAGAAAATACAGAGGCTGGAGCAGAGCTACTCAAAAGAAATAAATGTTGTCACATCCATTGTTTAAGTTTTTCTAGTAAGCATACTTCAAAGAAATGAAACAGTAAAATTAGTTTTAATAATACATTTTATGTATATTTTATCTAACCCAATGTATGCAGAATACTATTTCAGCATGCAATTGATAATAAAAATAATTAACAATCATCAGTAATAAAAATTAATGCAATAACATATTCTTTTCATTTGTACTGTGTCTTCTGAAGTTGGTGTGGATTTTCCACTAGAGCACACCTCAATTCAGACTAACTACATTTTACGGGTTCAAGAGCTAGTGGCTGCTGTATGGGACAGCACAGGGCTAAAGGAATAAGCTAAACAATACCATGGTGGTTAGTTTCATGTGTCAATTTGGTTAGGCTCTGTAGTACCTAGTTTTCAACCAAGCACTGATCTAGGTGTAGCTGTGGAGGTATTTTATGGATGTGATTAATATCCACAATCACTTGACTTTATGGAAAGGAGATTGTCCTTGATAGTGTGGATGGGCCTCATCTAATCCGCTGAAAGGCCTGAACAGCAAAACTGAAGTTTTTTTGAGGAGGAAGCTCCTGCCTAAGAATTTCTAGCCTACCAGCTTGTCCTTTAGATTTCATACTTCCAGCCCCCAGATTTCCGTAAACCAATCCCATGAATTGCATCACACGTATACACATGCGCGTGTGTGCGCGCGCACACACACACACACACACACACAGAGATATCTGTAAATTATCTATCTGTATATGATCCATATTTATATCTGTATATATTACAAGCCAGCTCTAAGGGATACATTGGAGACAATTAGAAAATTTTAAATATAGGCTTAAATAATTAAGGAGGCACTGTCAATTTTGATAGGTGGCATAATGTAAATTTATCAATGGAGAGAAATGTCCATATTTTTTAAGAGATGTCTTCTCAAGTATTAGGCATTTAGTATTTAGATGATGACTCTGAATTATACTCTTCTGACTAAATCTACATGAAATCATAACCTTTAGTAAAATGAAGGAAATAAATCTAGCTCTCATTCTCACTGACTTTTACTATACCATCTCTAGCATAACAAGTATTTGTTAAGAAAGTTTTAGCTTAATATTCAACAGACTTTTACTGCATGATCAATTGATTTAAAAGACAGGGTCCTGGGATCGAGCCCTGCATTGGACTTCCTGCTAAGCGGGGAGCCTGCTTTCCCCCTCTCTCTGACTCCCTCTCTGCCTACTTGTGATCCCTCTCTTTCTGTCAAATAAATAAATAAATAAATAAATAAATAAAAAAAAGACAAAATTAAAGGAGAAGGAATCTAAAGTGTGATGTAGTTAACTCACTAGCTGGGGGACCAGAAGGCATTCTACTTCCAGAGTATGCAGGCCAATGACCAGAGTCCTAGGACATGATGTGGATGATTCAAAATATGAGTTTTTCCTACTTTGCCCACATCTCCACGTGACACCCAGGGACAAGCACTATGCCTCGGAATGACTCTTTCAAGTCAGCTGTCAGACCAATATTTTGGCTTTCTGTATTGTTTTCGTTAAGAGTGCAGATGTCCTGGCCAAGCTACAGTATGTTCTTAGGAAAATTCTCCCATACAACTAAAATGATGAGATATTTTTCCTTCCTTTCCCATCATTAGATTGTAATGCAGTGTTGATGGCCTTGCTGTTATGGTTACCATCATTACTATGGTGACAGTCTATACATTTCAAAAGGAGAAAATGCCACCAGTCCATGCATAACTCTTTATAAAGGTCCTCTGTAGAAGTAGAAGGCAAATTTGTTTTATCAGTACGAATTCTAAATGAATGTTTGTGTAGCAACTATGTAGGATAAAAAAGGAATTTTCCTGTTATGTGCATAATTTCACGTGCTTAGTAGTTTGCATGCCATTCTGCAAAGCCCTTTTACAAACATGGTCCTCTTTGAGTCTCATGCAACTCTGGAGAGTTGGAAAGGTAGGTATTCAATCCATTTTGTGGAGTGAGACTGTGGCAGACACTACTGCGTGCCTACCTGACATCCATTCTTCCCACCGCCCCATCTTCCTTGCTAACAAGATCCTGATTATGTTTGAGAGACAGACTGCTCTGCCATAGTCTAGGTATTTGTTTCCCCCAGCCCCACTGCTAGGGGTATGTGCTACAGTTCAGACTCATGACTCATAAACAAGAAATCTGTTGGGCTTTTCTGGGACATCTTTGTTTGTATGTTTGTTGTGTTTTGCTTAAAGGAAAGGACACGGCTATCTCTGTCCTCCACTCTCCTTCCTGCCTTGTATGTGAATGGGAGGACGGGAGCTGCCATAGCCATTATGCGACCAGGAAGGAAAGGTCAAAAAGAAAAAAAAAAAAAAGAACAAAAACCCAAAAATATTTGTTCAGCAGCTTATTTCTGGACTTTACTGTGTAAAAATATAGGCCCTTATATGATTAAAAGACATGCAGCTGGGTTTTCCAAATGGATTCCCAACTGAGGCAGAGACTAGATGTTTAAAATTGACATTTCCAAGTTCACACAATCTATAAGAGGCAGAGATAAGACCAACTTAAGGCAGTTACTCTTTCACTTTCCAAAAAAATGTCTTGTTTATTCAACAGATGACAACACACTATCTAATGCTTACAAATTACCACTCCATGGAAATTACATGAAAGAACAGGACACAATGCTTCCACTTGATATAAGCCAGGTCTCAAACAAACATGTACCCAAGTGTAGTGAACAGACGAGTTAAAGGAAAAACTATGTGGGCCAAACCATGCTAAAGGCAGCTTGTGACCTCTGATGTAGAGGATACTTGAGCAAGACTTTGAATTTGGAGATTTGTCAAGTATAAAGGAAAAAAAGGCAGTTCTGGCTTAAAATACAATGGAAGAAAGGGTAAAATTAGAAATTGTTTTGTGTAGTTTCTGTGTGCTTGAACTTGAGTTTCTCCTGAAGATCAGAGTCTGAGACCATAGCTTGCACACATGTAATTTATTTGGGGACAAAATCCAGGGAAGAGGTATAAAAGTCTGGGAAAAGTGAAGCAAGGACAGGGGAAGAGCCAACACAAGCGGGAATTATCAAGTGAGACCCTACTTTGCCAGGACTCTGCAAGGATATACAGAATTATCTTTTTTTTTAAGTTTTTTTTTTTTTTTTTTAAGATTTTATTTGACAGACAGAGATCACAAGCAGGACTGCAGGTAGAGAGAGGAGGAAGCAGGCTCCCCGCTGAGAGATAGCCCAATGCGGGGCTCAATCCCAGCATCCTGAGACCATGACCTGAGCCGAAGGCAGACGCTTAACCTACTGAGCCACTCAGGCGCCCCGGATATAAAGAATTATCTACCCAAGGGCTAGAAAATGGGAGTGTGAACCCGTCGGCTCTTATCCTTCACAGGCCCCATGGATTGTTAACGACTGTGCATGTTCAAGTTGCACGTGTGCTAATGTCACGAAAGTTCTCAACGGCATCTTTGCCTTCCTTCCAGAAAAGTCCCAGGCAGAAAGAAAGAAAAGGAACAGCTGAAGCACAATACTGTTAAGTTACACGGACAGGAAGCTGGTCTCTGTAGCAATAGCTGAAATAAAATGTTCACCAATAAGATCTGAGGCCTGGCATAAAAGGTAGTCTGATACACTATGATACGGGTGCAGTGGAAGAGGTAATGTTTAGAGAAGAGACTAGAAAAGTAGGCAGGAGCTTGAATTCTCTCTCTCTCTTTTTAAGATTTTATTTTAACACATCTCTACACCCAACATGGGGCTTGAACTCACAACCTTGAAATGACAAGTTGCATGCCCTACCCACTGAGCCAGCCAGACACCTCAAAGCCTTGAATTCTTTTTTTTTTTTTTAAGATTTTATTTATTTATTTGACGGAGAGAGAGAGTGATCACAAGTAGGCAGAGAGGGGGAAGCAGGCTCCCCGCTGAGCAGAGAGCCCGAAGGCGGGGCTCGATCCCAGGACCCCGAGATCATGACCTGAGCTGAAGACAGAGGCTTAACCCACTGAGCCACCCAGGTGCCCCAAAGCCTTGAATTCTTATAGAAGTTTCTTAATCCTGGGGTTCCCCACCCCCACTCCCCCCCCCCCCCCCGAGGGCACACCTCTGAATTGTATGTGGAGGTTTGTTTATGTGAGTGTAGCTATGCATTTTTTCTTAATGAGATGTCTTAGAGTTTCACAGGACTCTGAGGATCCAGAATAGGTTAGGAACTCCAGTGCTGAGTAATAATCAGAGTGGAGATAAGAAAATACTGGGTTGGAGTCACATTTCAATTTTTTCTAATTGCTCATGTTTCATGCTTTTTGAAGGTATATATGAGAAGCCTGACGTCAAAGACGTGCTTAAGTGACAAAGCCTCAGTCAGCACTCCACGATGCTGCCCTGAAACACGCAGGGGGCTCTAGATGGAAAACTGCGGTGTGATTGTATTTTTGCTCCTAAATGTCACTGTTGAGGTCTGATGGCGTGTACACTTCTGTGTATCCCTTCACTTTGTTTTTACATGCTTCCTCTGAGAGTTAAGGCTAGCATCAATGCTAGTTCCTTTCACTGAACTAATGCTTTCATGTTCTTGAAATGCCTTTGCATTTGCCTTTTTCTAGAAGAAAATATATCCATGCCCCAAATTTATGGTCGAAATTGAGGCCCTAGAAGGTTGGCTGGGGGAGATATCATAGATATCAATTTTTCGCAGGCAAGAATTGCTGCAAGATATACTGTTGGTGTGCCGAGGAGCTCTACCTAAGTGCAGGGGTGAGCTGAGAAGTCCAGCTGGGAAGAGCCAAAGTCACTTGCACTCCCCTTGGAAGAAGGACTGCTGAACTCTGAGCATCTCCCAGTTGGTACAACAAAATCAGCCTCCACCCTTACTGAAGCCTTGTTCTCTTCTTTGCTAAGTGCATTTTCTTTTTCAGTTGCAAATTAGCTTGCATGAGGGTGACAGTGTTGTCCAAACACCACAGATATTAAAACTCTAGAATCACACTGAGGGCCACAGATGTTTACACAAGGAAGGACAGAAGCTTGAGAACAAAGGAAGGGAGATCAGCGGAGGAACAATGAGGCACCCCTTCCCTTGCCTTGCCCCCCCCCCGCCCCCATGTCAGCATGCACCGAGTAGAACAGCAAGAGAAAATGTTCTCATTACTTATGTTGATATCACTCTTTGCTGAGTTTGCCTAAGTGGAAGTATGACTGATTCCTTAGATTCAATAAGTACTAACAGCTAACACTTCCTGAACAACCAAAGCACACTACACATTTTAATGAATTTCAGCCATACAACCACTCTAAGAGGGAGGTACTATTATTATACTCATTCCACAGATGGGGGAGCTGAGGTGCCGGGAGGGGAGGTTCCTTGCACACAGGCGCATACCTAGTAAGTGGACAGTGCATGCTACGTCAGGCAGACTGGTTATAGAAGCCGTGCTTTTAACCAGACTCGGGTGAGTGCGCGTGTGTGTTTGTGTGTGTGCTGTGTGTGTGTGCTGGTGGGGGGCAGTAGAAAGAGAGAGAGCCTTGGTTTTTCCTTACTATAAAAATTTTGAAAAGAGGTTGGGAACAACTACTGTAATACAATTTGATTGCACAGACGAGGAAACCTAGACAAGCACGGATGGGATAAAAAGGTAGGGCAAACTGCTTGGTGGCCCAAAAGATAGCCACATCCTGATCCCCAAAACCTGGGAATGTTGCTCCATGTCATAAAATAGGATTCGCAGATGGGATTCTACTTACAAATCTTGAAAAAGGATTATTATCCTGGACTATCCACAAAGGCCCTAAATGTAATCGCAAGGGTCCTTACGAGAGGGAGGCGAGAAGGTCAAAGGAAGAAGTAGGAGATGAGAGCAGAAAGATGGAATGATGTGAGCCGAGGGAGGCTGCATGCCTCCAGGAGATTGAAAAGGCAAAGAAACCTATTCTCCCTTAAAGCCTCCAGAAAGAACCAGCCCTCGCCTTCGTCCTGTGGAGTGGATTTTGTACCTCTGGTCTCTAGAACCACAAGAGAATAAATGTGTGTTGTTTTAAGCCAGTAAATTGGTGGTAACTTATTACAGCGGCCATAGGCAACTTAATACAGAGGGTTTCTTGCAGTTACTATGTTTTGGTTAAACGGTTAACCTGACCTCTGTTAGATCAGTCTCTTCTGAGTTACATTAACTTGAGAAGAATGAAACTTTACTTCTTTTAAAAGATACACCGCAGTGTACTTGCCACTAATTCAAGTTCACCTTCCGCCTGATTTTTCCCAGTCACTGATATTTTAGTGTTCCTCCCTGTGACTCTCAGTTCCATGAGAGGATATCAAAATCACCTGGGTTTACTCCCTGGATGTGACATTTCTTCATTAGTTAACCTTGCCCAAGGACTATTTAAAGCTGTTTGTATATAATTTAAGAGAAACTGATTAGAAACAAAAATGTGTTTACTCACATTCATGGTTCATTCATTCATGCATTAATTAAACTAATGTTTTATTAAGCATCCACCAAATGTCATAAAGTCAAGCAAAAAGACTTAGAGGACCAAATGCTAATAGAAGGGCTGCCTGATCTGAGGCTTCCCAGCCATGAGAGAGACGCGGCCTCTTTGGTTTCATGAGGCTAGTGATAGGTTTCTAAAAACAAAGATATGAGAAGCATGTTTTGTTTTCCATGTTAAATATTTACATGCAACAAGCCAATGCTCTTTATACACACAAATCAATGTGATATAATTATGCTCTCCATGCAAAAATGATGAGATTTATAAACTATACGAACTCAAAGTGCTCTGCAAAGCAATGTGGTCTGGTAATAGACCCCAGTTTAAAGTTATATGAAGAATGCTATCTGCTTCCGATCCTGTCACTATGTCTCGGACTCCTTCTATATGCAGGTTTGCAGACAAGGTCAATTTCTAAATTTGCTGCCTTTTGTGAATGGGAGACCTGGGCTAAATATCCCTCCTGATCCCAGTTATTTACTATTGAATTAGAATAAATTGCACACACACAGTCACCAGTCACATAGCTAACCGTATGCAGATACAATTTAAAGTTTCTATTCATAACTATAAGCTAGTCAAAAACACTGATTGCATCAACACAGGGGAAATAAACATTTGTCCTTGCTAGGTCTTCCATTCTAAAACATTCCTAGAGGACATTTGCTGATGGACCTTCTAGTGCTGCCAAAGATTTAAGACCCAGCAAGTCTTAGGAAGGGCTCTGTCTGTAGAAGGCCCTGACCCTGAGATTCAGCAAGCCTCAAGAGACTGGGTCTGAAGGGTTTGAGCTTGCCCAAATTCTTCCCTTGAAGAGAATATTACAAATATTCTAAGCTGATATTAGACTATCACAAATATTCTAAGTTTGGCTTATGGTTTTGGATATCTGTATCCAAATACTGATGACAAAGAGAAAAACATAATTAAAAGACATTTTAAATTCTTAGTTTGCCATAAATGTAAAAGTCAGTGAGCTCTTTGTTTCACATAAACTATTTTTAGATTCAGTTGGCAGGCCATATGGATGTATTCCTAGTTCTTTATTTCCAGTACGGTTTTATTAAAAAAGAAAAACACAGATTAACGCAAGAGCTTTCAAATTAGTGCAGATTTCAGTGCTAGCCTTTTAGGAGCTCCCGGGATGCTTTCAACACTCTCATTTGCCCACATGGAGAGAAAAATCTTTTCTCTCCCAGTAGCACCTTGGATCCACACCTGCCTGTTTAAAATCAGGCATACAAAAGAGGAAGTGCTGATAAATTTGGTGTTGTCTAGACAAGTACATTAATGTGCCATGTTGGGCTGGTGGTTGCCATGGTAATAAGCAAATAAGCTCTCGCAGCTCTGCTAAATAGTGGGTTGTGGATGCATCCCTTACAATAGGCAATTTCCCCTCCCTTGAAATGGGGATTGCCAAAAATGAGCCGACTAACTCTAAGACATGGAATCATGACATCCAACAACGTTTCAGGTTATAATATGAACGCTGCACTCTAATGTTCCTTGTCAAAGCAACTCATTTTCTTTGCCATTTGTCAGCATATTAAACAAGTTCCTCATTATGTAGCAGAGGGGACTGAGCCTAAGGAACAACAGTAAGTGGGCAGGAAATTCAAAGTGTGTTCACTTGCATCAGTAAATAATAGCTTTGGAGTCTTCTACTGATCAGAGTTGGGCATTTCGCTCATTCAGCCAATACTTCTAGATTTCCTACTCTGTGCCAGGCTGTGCACAGCCTCTGTGTGCACAAATTTGGAAAAGGGGCTGCCTTCTTCCTCAAGTTGCTGATGGCTGAGTGGCTAACACAGAGGATCCAAACATTCCCAAGCAGATTTGAATCAGTGATATCAGTGGTATGACCTGCAGGGTGTCTCTGGAACATATGGATAGGGCACAGAAGTCTGTCCTCGGAAGTCAATGACAGCACCCTGGTGGACATGGTATTTAGTCTGAAGGAAGATGGGAGGAATCCAAGCAAAACGGGGAACAGCATACCATGAAGAGGAAATGGGAGATTCACGTCTCAGAGGGACAGGACAGGAGATTAACAATGCATTCCTATCAAAGCTAGAAACTGAGGGAGGAATATAGATTGCAATGGGCTGTGGGAGGGGGTGGGCAGGGAGAGGTGAATCTTCACAGGTAGGTAAGGTTCTAATCATGAAAGCCTAGCTATGTTAAGAGTTTTGGACTTTCTTCTGAAAGTACAGAGGAGACAGTGGAGTGCTCCAGCAGAGGACTGACACTTGAGAAAATTACCTCTAATTGCAGCGTGCATGGACAATGGATTGGAAGATGGCAAGGCTGATGACGGGAAGAACGGTTAAATTAGCTTTTGTAGTAGCCCACTGCTTGCCAAATTCAAGGGTCTTTTCTTTTCTTTTTGTTTTGTTTGTTTGTTTTTAAAGATTTTATTTATTTAATTGACAGAGATCACAAGTAGGCAGAGAGGCAGGCAGAGAGAGAGGAGGAAGCAGGCTCCCCGCTGAGCAGGGAGCCCGATTCAGGGCTCGATCCCAGGACCCCGGGATTATGACCTGAGCCAAAGGCAGAGGCTTTAACCCACTGAGCCACCCAGGCGCCCCTCAAGGGTCTTTTCTGAATTATTATTATCCTTGACCATTCATGGTGATGACTGCTGGGGGCCCCCAGTACCTGTGCTTCTTCCCTTTTATACAGTCTGTAGTTAAAATTCAGTGGGGCCCAAGGCTGTGCAGCTGCAGATTTGCCTTTCCCAGATGCCCTGGTAGCTGGGTGTGGCCATGGACTCTCGACTGAGGTGTAGCTTCTAAGACAGGCCTTTCCCGTTCCCCCTTTACTCCTTCCTGCAGGCTTGAACACAGGTATGAGGGCAGGAAGTGCAGGAACTCACTTTGACTGTGCGAAGGAAGCGCAGTGTCTTAGCTGAGGCTGCTCTACCAGACTACTGCCGACTAGATGGCTTATAAATAACAAACATATCTCTCACAGTTCTGGAGGCTGGGAGCCTGGGATCGGGGCGCCAGCACCACCAGCTTCTGGTGACCGCCCTCTTCAGGTTACAGCCTCACACAGTGGAAAGGGGCAAAAGAGCTATCTGGGGTCCCCATAATAAGGGCTCTAATCCCAAATTATCTATCACCTCATCACTTCCCAAAGGTTGCACCTCCGAATACCATCATATTGCGAGTTAGGATTTCAAACTATTACTTTTGGGGGAGGGGAGAGACGCAAACATTCAGTCCCCAGCACCCAGTGTTAGGGGGTAGATCAATGAAACAAACAGAGCCTGGGATTCTGATGACTGGAACCTCCAGTCCAGCCCTGAGCCATTTAATGGTGTCATTCTGATTTGTTGGTTACAGAATCTCAGCCTAACTAATAAAGTGGTCTTTCTGTCATCTGACAGCATTGGGAGCTAGCCATTTCTCCTCTTCATGACAGGTCCCTATCTATCTAATCTATCATCTCCGTCCTCCTGCCACTTCTCTGACTACTCCCTGTGTAGTTGTTTCCTGGATTCTCTTCGTCTTTCTCTCTGCTATTGTGGGTTCTACATTTCTCCACCAAGGGACTCATGATTTTATTCAGTGCAAAAGACTTCCAGTTTTATATTTTAGCCTGATCTTTGGCTAGACTAATATTTTCAGAAGCATGCAGCATATTTCCATTTATGTCTCCAGATACCATTTGCAAATCAACATGTCCCCTCACTCACACGATTCTATTTCCCAGGCCAGTCATTTCTTTCCAAAGCAGCATCACTTTTTTTATTTCCTATTCTGTCAGCCCTCAAATCTTATGATTAACTTGAGCTTCTCCTCTCCTTCATCCTTTCTCTCTAACTTGTCCCTAAACCTTGTTGCATTGGTCTGTCTCAAATAACTTTTATGTGTGTTCTTCTTACCGTGGCTGCCACTATTCAATGCGGGTTTTTTGGCCAGGTCCTCAACTTCCCATTCTCAACCTTTACTATCCTGTCCTGAATAGGAAGCATTGTGAACAATTTCCTAAATCACTGTTTTTCCCTTTCCTTCTTCAAGAACGAGAATAGAGGGTGTCTAGGCTTTACCACACTACTCCCAAACCTGTGCCCTGAAAAAGAGCCTAAGGCAAGAGAAAGAATAGGGTGTGAATCACTAATCTATTGATCACTAAGTGTGTGACCTTGACCCTGACAAAATCTCCCTGAGACCCAGACAACCCAGACCACCCAGACCTAAGTCTGACTCAGGCCTGCACAGATGGACCATAGAGTGACTTATGGAATCACCTACCATTATCTTCACCTCATTATAAGGAAAGTCTCTGCCCAAGCAGGAGCTTCAGCCTCATTTACCTAACAGACACTATATGTACAGGCATGGTTCCCTAAGGCTCATGTGCGACTTTATGCCCTCCTCTACATAGGATGACAAGGCCTCCCTATCTATATTCATCCTAACCCTAAACCAAAGGAACCCATTCAACCGCTCTTGGGGAGTCATGGCTTTGGAAGCCATTCTCCTGGATCTCCTTACTTCTGCAAATAAAAGTTTTCTTTGTGGGACAACTCAACCTCGTGCAGTTTCTGACACACCAAGGAGCAAACGCTGGTTCAGTTACAATGTCTGGCACATGGAAGTTGCCATTAAATGTTGTTTTCCTTCAGGGCCACTACAGTCTAGTGCTTCTCCATCTATCACGTCTAAGTTCACTTTTTTCAGCCTCCTTCAGGCTGAGTATGCTCATAGTGCCCATGCTGTTCTACCCATAAGCGATGTAGTTTCCTTCCTTCTTTTTTTTTGTTCAACAAACATGAACCAGGTATCATTTTAGCCACTTGCTTAAGTCCTGCCCAGCTTCTATGGTGTGGTCAAGCTCCAGGAAGCCTCTGTAGATACTCTAGTGACCTGCTACAGAATGTTCTTCTCTCTGTACTGCTGTTGTCCTAACTGTGGTGCACCTGGTTGTTCACTAGTTGTTTTCTGGCTGGAGAATTTATCAGTCACACCTCCTTCCCATTTCCAGCTTGGTATTTCTTCCCTGATAGTAATTAATTGACAATTACTATTTCTTATTACTTTTACTCTAATGTCTATTATGGCTTAGAAAGGAAACCTCTGATTACTTCACCTCGGGCTTAAGGAAAAAAAAGTTACAGCCATCCTAGCAGGTTAGACAACAAGTCACCATATTTGTCTACATAAATATGTCAGAGACTTCAGAACCATCGTTTTAGCCTTTTCCCCCCAACACGGAATATTTGTGATAAAGGCTTAGTGTTCTGCAAGACATGAATCCGTTTCATAAGGATTTCTTCCTCCAGAGAAGTCAGGCAATAGCTAATGAGCTTTTAGTCAGGAGACTGGAGCTCCAGAGGCCACCTGGGGGATGGGCTGTCAACAGCTGGCTCTTTTCTCCAAGTCATGGCTGGAAGGTGAGGGAGGGAGAGAGAAGCGATGTTGTAAAATTTCTCTACCTTCTCATGTATAATCTCTTTTCCTGTATTTCCTGCTGCCAAGTCAAAACCCCCAAGGGCACTTGATCATCCAGTTATGCTGATGCCCTTCAGCTCCTCAGGCCTCCTGCTACCCTCAGGCTTTCCGCACAACACCCTGACCAGGGGAGCGGTTCTGAATATTGGCATGTCCTCGAAGGCTGGACATGGGTAGGTAGCATCTTAGAGTTTCTCAGACTTGCAGTCACCTTGGCTTATCATCACTTCCCTTAGGAATTTGAATGTACTTCAGTTCAAATAAAGAGATAGTAATGAAGTGCCTATTATGAGCATAGCATGCTCTTGAAACTAGTTAAAGTCTGGAGTCCTGGGTTCTAGTTCTAGCCTACTGCTCAATTTGACCTTGAGAATGCCCTTTCCATTTTGGTGGGGTAGCATATATACTTTACTAGTAAATTAGGAGGCTCTTCTTTCTTTTCTTTCTTTTAGAGAGAGAGAGACGGAGAGCCTGTGTGAGCAGGGAGTGGGGTAGGGGCAAAGGGAGAGGGAAAGAGAGAATCTCAGGGGGTCTCCACACCCAGTGTGGAGCCCAACTTGGGGCTCAGTCTCACAACCACGAGGTAATGACCTTAGCCAAAATCAAGAGTCAGAGGCTTAACCGACTGAGATACCCAGATGCCCCAGGAAATTTTCCTTTAAAATCCCATGTTCTAAAAAAGCAAAAACAAAATCAAAACAAAACCCTATGTTCTTTAATGCAGTAAGTACCTAAGTACCATCATTTCTGCAGTGCACAAGTAGGGCTTTAGGACATTATAACCAGACACCAAGAACATGAGCTCTGGGCTCAGATCACCATGCTTCAGATATTGGCTCCACCTTTTTAGTCACTGTGTGACCCTGAGCAAATCACTAAACTTCTCTGTGCCTAGATCCCTCAGGGATTTTTAGGGCAGTGCAACTATGTTTTAGGATACTGTGCCAGTAGATATATGTCATTATACAGGTCTCAAAACCCATAGAAAGTACAACAAAGAGTAAGCCCTAATGTAAACTGTGGACTTTAGGTAATAAATAATAATGCATCAATGGATCAATAAAATAAAAATGGATCAATTCTTGTTCATCAATTATAATGTACCATCCAAACACAAGATGTTAGTGATAGGGGAATGTGAGACACCTCTTTACTTTCTGCTCACACTCTCTGTACACCTGAAGCTATCCTAAAAAAGAAAATCTATTAATCTGTTTCAAAAGAGGTCTTTAACAGAAATAAGCACTAAGTTAGTTAGGATTACTGACCCTTCCTTAGAAAATAATAACAACCCCCCCCCCCCCTTAGAAACATGTCAAGGTACCTAGGCCTGGACTATACATCTTGTAGGGAGCAGAGCATATACATGGGCAACAAAGAGTGGCCCATCCTGATCTGGACTTCTTAAATATTTATTTTTTTTCAAGGTGACTATAACCTCCTAAATATCTCCTCTCTGAGCTTCTAAGGTCTGAACTGCATTGGAGCTGCTCTTTTCTCCTGAGCTGCTCATGTTCTCCATGATTCAGCCACAGATGCTCTTTCTCATTTTGTGATTGTGTCTGCTATTTTACCGAGGCACTGAAGACATGTAACAGCCAATTAAATATCATCACATTTTCAGTGCCCTTGGGAAAACCATACAGGAAACAGACTGTGTTTATATCTCACACCTCTGGGGAGGCTGCATAAGCTGAAAGCAATGTAGGATTTTTCTTTCTCTTTATTCTCAAAGAAGAATTAAAAACAAAAATCCAAGCCACACAGCCACCGAAAACAAACAAAAAAATAGTTTCAAATATAGAAACACTCTCCATGATGAATATGCATGTGGAAGAATTGTCCTAAAGTCTGGGAAAAATCTTACCAAAGGCTGTTCATCTGAGGGGCTCAGCAGCTTTTGCTGCTCAGGGCTTCTGGAGCACATACACCAAGTTCATGGAGCACAGGACCAATCCTGCTTCCGCTCTGCTGGGCGGCACCTTGCAGGGTCACCTGCCAATGGAGCACTGGTTGATGAGCTCACAGTGAGTGGCATAAGCACTTCCTATGAGTCAGAGGCTTGTATCCCAAGCTCTCTGTGGTGAGCACTCTCTGGGGGACTATATTCAGGCTACATAACCTCCCCGAGCCTCACTTGCTTCATTGGTGAACCGTGCAGGTTACACTAGAATAATCTCTAGGGTCCCTTCCAACCCCATCATCTTTGGATTCCAAATCCCTACTAGGGGTTTCTCCTGAGCTGCAATACTACACTAAAAATACTTCTAATCCTTAATTCATGTATCTACCCATCTATCAATTTCCATTTATTTTTTATCGTATGAGTAAAACATGAAAACGGAAAAATAAAAATGAATAACAAGGGGCACCTGGGTGGCTCAGTCAGGTAAGCATCTGCCTTGAGCTCAGGTCATGATCCCAGAGTCTGGGGATTAAGCCCCAACGTTAGGCTCCCTGCTCAGTGGGGAGCCTGCTTGTACCTCTCCCTCTTCAAATAAATAAATAAAATCTTAAAAAAAAAATAAGAAAACATGGGGGAAAAAAAATCCCACTTTACAAATAAGGCCTGATTATCATCTACATAACCTTCCCTTCCACACCTTCCCAGAAATAAGCACTCTACTTGCAACCTTCCAGAACTTTTCACACCCAAATAGATGCAGAGAAAATAGACAGTACTGTTTTTGTTTTACATAAATTGTATCATACCACTTGTTTCATTCTGCAACTCTATCACATAATCTTTTTTAATAAAATAAAATAAATATCTTATTTATATTTTTAATAAAATAAATATTTTATTTATTTATTTGACAGAGATCACAAGTAGGCAGAGAGGCAGGTGAGGGGTGGTGGGAGCAGGCTCCCTTCTGAGCAGAGAGCCCGATGCGGGGCTCCATCCCAGGACCCTGAGATCATGACCTGAGCCGAAGGCAGAGGCTTTAACCCACTGAGCCACCCAGGACCCCTCTATCACATAGTCTTGAAGATCTCTCCAGAATATGCCTCCTTCCGGTTTTTGAATTTTTAAAAATTTAAATTCAGTTTAATTAACACATAGTGTATTATTAGTTTCAGGGGTAGAATTTAGTGATTCATCAGTTACATTCAACACCCAGTGATCATTACAACAAGTCCCCTCCTTAATGCCCATCACCCTTACCCCAACCCCCACCCACCCACCTTGACTCCTTTTTTAATAGCTAGGTGTTGTTCCACAGTATGAGCACTGCTGTTTATTTATCCATACCCTTACTGATGGTTATCTAGGTCACTGCATTTTTTTTTTTCACCAACACAAACAAAAACGGGTACAACCAATGTCTCGCAGTGAACGAGTGAGTCTATTTCTCTAAGATGGGCATTAGTAAGTGGAATTGCTGAATTAGTCCATGAGTGTTTGTTTTAACATGTACTACTAATTTGTTTTGGAAAGTATCTTTACCAAAGATACTTTACCAAAGAAAGTATCTTTACCAAATTACATACCTATAGGGTATACATTTTCACAGCGCCATATGGGATTGTGGTTAAAAGCACATGATCCTAAGACAGCAAGCGTTCATCCCTGTACAACCACTTATTGTGCTTGGACCTTGGTCAAGATCATTTCTCTGCAGCTCAGTTTCCACGGGTGAAAACTAGGAATAAAACCTCTCTAACACGACAAATGGCTTTGAGGATTACCAGCACAGTGGCTGGCACAGAGTGACTACCCTATGGTAGCTGTGACAATCATCATTTGTACTAGCCTCGGTTTGGGATGCTTCAAACTTCTTCATGAAATGGGGCTGCCTTCTCACCTCCCAGATCACTCCATGAGTCAGGATTTCTCCAGACCCAGAGGTTAAATGCCTGCTGGGCTCATTTAACTCACACTTCTGATTCCTTCTCTGAAGTGAAGCCAGGCGAGCCCTGACTGACAGGCCTGTTTGTACAACAGTTTTTGCTAATGTAAATAGCTAAATGCAAACTGCAACATCTAAGAACCTTCAGGGGATTTGAGGACATTCTTGGAAGAGGCTGATTTCATTAATATTGCAGAAGGAAAATACCCTGGACACAGGCCACCCTGACCCCACATGCAAGGCCATCCATCCCTAGCGGAACAGGATGAGAACAAATCGTACTCCTCTCCAGGGGTGCTTTTATACAGGTAAACTCAGGCTAAAACGACCACCAAAGGCAGCTTAGAGGAGAGAAGAAAGGTGAAAGAAACTATTTGCAGCTGTAAAGATGTTTTTAAAGATACAAAAAAGCCTTGTTTCATCTACCCTGTGTTTTGAAGAAGACCTACATGAGAACAGATGATAGCTGGACCAGTTTGGTGAATTTGCTGGGCTCCAGCTGGAGAGGTGTCTCTTAGTCTCGTCCCTCTCTCTCCCTTGCTAATTGTAGGCCAGTCCACCTGCCATAGAGTGGGGAGGAAGCAAGGTAGAGGGTCTGGGATGTTTCCACTTAGGATGCTGCCTGTCCACAAAAGTGATCCCTCCAGAGGTCTACTCAATCTAGCAATGCTGTCTCTGTTTTCAAGGGGATAGAAAATATGAACATAGTTGTTTTTTTAACCAAATCTTTACAGAAAAAAATACAATGGTGCCCAATGTGTTACGGTCATACAGAGTCACAATAGGCCCCAAATATCTTGTTTTGTAGCCCAAAGGAAAGAGCTTGATATGGTATATGGATGTTTGACTGTTGACTATTCATACTTTCAACATATAGCTCTTGTCTGTGTGTTAGATTGTTTTCATAAGCTTGATACCAACTTTGATATTTCTTAATTTTGTTGCTTTCATTTCTGTAGGTTTCAGTGTAGTCTTTTTCATTTTACTTCAAATTTGTCTATTTATAGAAACATGCTAGTTGAATATTACTGCATGATGATAAAACATAGATGTAATGGAAAATTTCTACAGAATTCAAAGAGCACGTGCTGGATTTCCAAATGGGAGCTGGCCTGTACATTTTCCTGGAAAGCAGGGTTGGGATTGCCAAGAGCAGTCTTGGGATGCTTTAAATGCAAACGACCGTCTGTCATCCCCACATTATGGGTCATAGAGGTCACTACATCCAGAAGTTTCTATGGACAGGAACTTGGCCAGGCACTGAGGCCACTGAGTGCAAAGCTGCATGGTACTGGCTTCACCATAAGCTCAAGTAGCCAACATGACAGACAAGAGAGCAGAACCTCCATTGATAGCACAATGGACAGTCCTTTGCCGTGCATTATGGCTCTCCCTCTTGGAACTTTGACCTTAAAATTAGTATCACATAATTTAGCAGTTGGGAAAAATTAAAGATATACTCAATTCTCGCCCAATCAAACTCTCATAACTTCCTATGATTTGGTCTTACCAACTCAATACGTTTCAAGCCTCTTAAATGTGTGGATTATTTGTTATTCTACTAGCCTAAGCTGTGTGTTAGGCTGCCTGGTGTAGGGCAGGGAAGCAATAAAAATATCTGATCACTAAGTTGTCTTTCTTGGGACAAAAGGAATTCCCTGAGTTGAGCTCTCTTCACTACCCTCAGATATATAAACTCCGTGAATAGATGGATTTTTGACTGTCCTGTTCATCATGAGATCCTCAGCTTCTAGAATATTGAGTGGAACATAGTAAGAACTCAACAAAATACATGTTGAATGGAAAAACAAAGGAATGCATGTGCTGTTTTTCATTGTCCCCTGAAAGGCAGCAGAGAGAACATGAGTAGCTGCCCACCTTCCTGTGGCACCAAAAAGCAACAGGAAGTGACCACAGCCACTGCCCCAAGTGCAGCCTCTCTAATACCAAGTCTGGAACCAACTGTGGAGAAAATGAAAAAATGACCCATGTGATCCTCTACTATGTCAATCTACTTTGGAGCATTTTAAAACACTTTTCAGGCTACAACACCTAAAAATGAGAAAACGACTTAGAGCAATAGCTCTCAAGAGAGGTCCCCAGAAACAACAGCATTAACATATTTGTTTGAAATCACATTTTCAGGCATTATACCAGACCTATTCAATGGAAATTCTGGAGGTGGGGCCAGGAAGCTGTGTTTTGATAGGCCTTCCAGGTGATTCTGATCATGCTAAAGTTTGAGAATCACTGACCTAGAGGTCCACCACAGTCCTTGTTTCTGTACTCCCGCACCCCCACCCATCCCTGCAGAGTGAGGTTCCTCTTGATTTTATTCCTTTTTACCTCTCTCTACCTACACAATCTGGGTTTTCCTCAGCCCAGGTCTTTCCGAACAAGTCCCAATCTCCTGGTCTAGCCTCGCTCTATATGTCCTCAGAACACCTGGTCCAGTTTTTGTTTGCAAGGAACAGGGTAGCACTCATGAAGGGGCTCTAGATTAAAAAACTTTAGCAAAGTTCGTAAGACTTTGGGAGCTAATAGGGGTTTTGGAAATCCTACATTCTGCATCATTCATTTTATACATGAGGAAAATGAATCTCAAATTCACTAAATAACTTAGCCAAGACCAAAAACATTTAGAAGACTAGAATTCAATCTGGTCACATAGACAGATTCCCCCACCATTACTGTAAAATGCCTCATAAACCTTTGTATTTACACTTATGGTGTATATTTCTAGAACATCCAACACCAACAAGAGTACACAGAGCCCTTTTATGTCATAATGATTCTCACAAACACCCTCAGCTTCATTCCCATTTCCTACTGAGAAACCTTCAACGAAGTAAAAGGCCACATATGGATGGCCAGCCAAAGAACTAGTCTTGAAAAATAAATGACCAAGTCAGGAAAAACCCAACTTCTATCTCCTACTCTGCAGCTCTAGGGGGTCGATCCTGCTGGCCACATGCCTCTGATAAGATGAGCTGACACAGAATGTGAATTCTTAGGGTTCAACAAAGGTGGTTAGAGAGATCATTTCGAATACTTCGAATTACAGCTTACATGGCATGCTCCCTTCTCTCTCACCCCAAAATTCCTTATCTGAGGAGTCATTTTGAGCAAAGATTTTACTCTTTCATTGTTAGATACCAAAACCAAGGGACTCCATAGTACTAGGTGACACTAGTCCTGGCTAGCCAAAGAAAATCTTGGGCACAATTTCAATGGTACAGCTTAAGATCTATCCATAGAAAGGGAAATGATAACAAGTTTAGACAGGAGAAATTGCTTTCAGAATGAAAATTTTTGCCAAGGGAAAAAAAGGCATATTGAGTCAGAGATGAGAATATGCCAGGCAGCTGTGTCCCACAGCATCTCCTCTTGCTGTTTAGTATAAATTAGGAAACTGGAGCTCCTTGGGGGCCAGGGGAATGAATCGAGGGGGGCAGAGCTTAAAAGGGCAATGTTAATGGGCTCACAGATCTGCTAAGGATCCGGAGCCAAGCACAGTCTTTCCCCCTGCTGGCTCACCCCTCTCCCACCCTACCGTACCTGTGGGTATTTATTTTTCCAAGGACTGCAAGAGGAGGTCAAGCCCGGCCATGCTGAAAACAGAATGGTTCCAGGAATCTTGCTGAGAAGTCCAAAAATATCTACCATCCCACAGGCAACTTTATCTGCCCAGTATTTTTTAATCAGGTCATCCGACTACTAACAGTGCCTGGTAATGTTTCTTGAGGCAGTGAACATAAACCTAAACTAATTCAGGATCATGTTGAACATGTTTATTAGTATTCTTATTCCTCATCAATTTGGCTCTATTGGCTCACCAAAATTTCTTTCAGATTTCAGGTCTTTGGACTAATTTACAGGGCCAGCCAATACTCTGGAGCCCTACTGTTGACTCTCCTATTACATGCGAGTTGCATAATCATGTTATAAGTGAAAAATGATGTTGTAATGAAATCCTTCTAGGACTTCCAGGAATAAACTTTCTTGGATGGGGTTGAAGATGAATTCACCTTACACTAAATTCAAGGTTTAAAACAACTACTTGAAGGCACCAGTGTGAGTGTGTGTACACTTGGAAAGTCGGAGATGCTCCCTTTGAGTGCTCTGTCTCCCCAAATGACACCACTGCCTTCTTCAGACTCTGCTGAAAAGCTTGACCTCCCCTTTGACTGCCTCTTCTCATCACTTATATCTAACTTTTCACCGGCACCTACCATGAGTTTCCTTAAAATATTTCTTTCATTTATACCTTCTTGTCCATTCTATTTGCACATTAATCCTGGCTCTTATCACATAGTGCTTAGCTCACTGCATAAATCTCCCAGCTAGCCGCACAGATTCCAACCTCTCCCTCTTTCAATCTGTCCTAAATTCAGCTTCCAATCTGTACACCAAAGAAAAACCATTTTGCCCATTTTCCAGGGCAATATCCAACAAGGGTGATATTCTTTATTTTAAACTCTAGTTCTTATTCATCATCCAACATACAAGAGACATCATTTTAAAAAAGTAAAGTGAAAAATTGTTCTGTTATGAAGGAGTAGGATAATTCAAATGAAAGGCCTTATGTATTCAGAAGCATTATACCAATGTAAGCAATTAAATAAAAAAACCTTTCAGAAACATTTGAGAAACACTTGTAACATGCTTATGCATAATTTTATGGTTCACTGCATATAAGAAATGTCAACAGTGAATGCTCCAGATATTGGATCAAGATGGTGCTCTGGGAACACACTTCTGCCCTAAATCCCTAACTGTGGCAGAAAAGAATCTTAAAATCATGAAAAGAAAGAAAAAACACAAAACGAGGAGGAATCCCTGAAGAAAACAGATGAAAAAGGAATAATGGAGAAAACCACAACCTAGATTGCATTTAGAAGGGAACCATCAGAGAGTAGGAAATGTCAAAGGCATCTAAAGATTCCAAGGCTTCAAGTACAAAGATTGGAAAGTGCTCCTGTGGCAACGGCCATGGTGGTGGCTTTGAGTTCTGTTTTTGGAATACCCAAATGTGCAATGTTCCTTCTCTGACTTCTGCATGGGCTCAACTGGTGTCCGCAAAGGTCTTCACCCTCAGGCTAATGCATGGGATGTTTTAGATGTGGCAGTGCCTCTGGTGGCTATTTGATACACAAGGGGGAATGAAGGGAGTCCTAATCACAAGGAGAAACTGATGCCACCTACCTAGAATTCTCAAGGCAAACATCATTTCAGTGAAGTCTTTGATTTCCCCAGCGCTAGTTAGGCTCCATTTTTTTCTGTGCCCATGGCATCGTCTACAGATCTCCCTTCCATCAGTCATTATATTGCATTGTATTTGATAACAGAAAGAGCCATCACAAACATAAATGTCATTTTCATGATTAGACTTCAGACCTATGAGAGCACAGCACCTGCTATATTGCTACAGAGTACAACTTGAAATGCTTTTCATTAGGTTTTCTTAGACTCTAGTCTAACTTGAGAGACAGGGCTTACAACCTATTAAGGAGACAGATTTAAAATTCCCCATTGCATAATTATTTGTTTATAATTGTGACAAGTAAACAAGGAAGAAAGTAAAAATCTAGAGACCACCAGTATAATTCATCTCATTCAACAAAAAGAAAGGTGAAACCAGAGTCGTCTTCATTAGGTAAACAGGAAATTGATTATGTGGGGCATTAGAAAACAGACTACATATCTTGATATCGATTCTAAGAGAATGGCCCTTGAAAGTTTTTAGTCAGGGGATGATATATCTCAATTGCAATTACAAAAGACTGCATTGGCTTCTGGGTGGAAATAGAGTCAAGAGAGGCAAGAATGGACCCCAGCAGACCAGTTAAAAAGCTGTGGTACTATCCAGGTCAAAGTGGTGGTAGTTAGGTACAGAATGATGGTAGTAGAAATAAATAAGGTTGAAAAACAAAAGAAAGATTAAAAGTTAAAATCAAGCTGATTTGGTGATGGATTAGATGTAGAGAATGAATGAGAGAGAATGATCTCCTGGTCTCTCTTTGGTGATATTGCCATTCACTGAAGTAAACTACAATAGAAGAAGAAAAAAGATGGAGTTCAGTTTTTTATGTGCCAAATGTGAGATACCCATAAAACATTCAAGTAGAAAGGTGGGGGCACCTGGGTGGCTCAGTGGGTTAAGCCTCTGCCTTCGGCTCAGGTCATAATCTCGGGGTCCTGGGATCAAGGCCCCAGTCAGGCTCTCTGTTCAGCGGGGAGCCTGCTTCCCCCCACCTCTGCCTGCCTCTTTGCCTACTTGTAATCTCTCTCTCTATCAACTAAATAAATAAATAAATCTTTAAAAAAAAGAAAGAAAGAAAGAAAGAAAGGTGGAAGTAGGCAGCTGGGTGTTTGGATACCCAGGTTTGGAAGTCAGAAAAGAGGTCTGTGCTGAAAGTGTACATTTGGAAATTGTCTCTTCCCAGATGGTTGAAGACTTGGGCATAGATGAGTGTGCTTAGAGACATTATTAGTAAGAGAAAAAAACAAAAGCTTTAGGACCAAGCCTTAAGAAACTAACATCTAAAGTTTGAGGCCAAGAGGATGAGACAATGAGTCTGAGAAATGGTAGAAAAGTGAAAACTTTGAGAGTGCAGTCCTACTGAATCGAGGGAAAGGAATATTTCAAGAAGCAATCACAATTAACATCAATTGGTGATGAACAGTTAAATAAGATAAAGACCTTATTCCAATGATCTCTTATTCCCCATCCAAGATGGTTTATACACATGGCCAGCAAGCTGGTGCTATCCTTCAGCTGGAAACTCAGGTGGGACTGTCACCTGAAATCCTCAGTTTTTCTCCATATGGACCATGCCATGAGGACAGCTTGGCCTTCCTCACACCATGGCAACCTGCTCCAGCAGCAAGCATTCTAAGATACAGGAAGTCTCTTGAGGTCTGAGCTTAGAAAATGGCACATCATCTCTACAATATTCTATTGGTCAAGCAGTCATGTTGTTCACCAAGATTCAATAGTATGGGACATAGACCACAACTTTTGCAAGAGGATTATCAGAGAAATCATGGCAGCTTTAGTCTACCACAGACATCAATATTTGACATGAACCATCTATTCATTGTAACATATTTTATAAGCAGAAAAGATTGGATATAACCTAAACCTCCATCACTGGATACTGGCTAAATAAATTGATTTAAATTTATAAAATAAAATACTATGTTCCCATTAAAAAACAATGGGTCTACTTTTAATACAATGTTATGGAAATATTACTATGAGATATTATTAGGTTAAAAAGCAAAGATTAGAGAAGTTTGGATAGTGTGTTACTATTTGTGTAAAATGATGAAAATAAAACGCTTTTGTATTTACTTGTATATGCATAAAATATGCCTAGAACATACATTCTCAATGGGATGGTATCACCCCCAAGGGGGCAAAAACTAGTTCAAGGGGGAATCTTAATCCTTTATATATAAAGTACAGTTATATAATACAAAAACAGATCTACACTATATCTGCATATTAAAATCTGGGTGAGGGTGAAATAATCAGGAAAGAAAATGTCTTCAAAGACTCCTTAGTGGATTGATGATGAAAAAAGTTTGAGAAACACCGATCTAGGACATAAAGAAATGAGTCCAGATGGCTGTTTCAAAGGGAAGACATGGGTTACTGGGGAAAGAAAACAATGGGAACAGAAATGTTCAAGGTGTACCCTTTCACTTTGTTTGATATTAGAATCATGGGAAGATAATATCTACCAAAATTTAAATTAGAAATCAAATTTAAAAGGAGGTTATCCATTTTATTTAATCATATAGTATTACTGAATAGGACTTCTTTCAGCATTTATCATAAATCTTACACTTTAGAAAAGCTAGTCTGGGCAAAGAATGAATAATTTCACTTATCTTAAGTGTTCAAAAGGGAAGCCGGTAACGTGACACTTTAGGCAGAACTTTAAAATTCAGTTATTATTATAACTTCAAGGAGAACAGTTTTAATGACAGGCCAGTGCAGGAACCTGCTTCACTTTGGAGGGACAGAGAACATCTCCCATCCCAGGGGTGTGAAGGACCACTGGAATTTTCTCAGTGCTCAAGTGCTCTCTTCCTCACACTGCAGGATAGGAGAAGCAACTCGATGGTCTAGGGAGGCTGATGCAATAGGAACAATTAAAAGTCTTTAGCAACATATAGATTTGGAAAAAAATTTTAACATGTACTGAAGGCACAATTTACACTACAAAAGAATGTGGCCATGGTGAATGTTTGGTAATCCTCCTGTTGTTGGCTCACCCATCTGGAAAACTGGCTGAATAAACATGTCCTTGCTGTAATCTGCGTTCCTTAGCACTGGAAAGTCATAGTAGGGTTGTAGCTCTTCAACTGCTAAAGTCCCTGGGGAATGAGCTATATTAGACTTGACCCTGGTATGTGGATGGCAGCATGTTAACCCTGGGAGCTGGACCATGTCTTGGTGAGGGAATCAGCTTCGCCCCGTGTTGCAAGCAGCTGCCGGTGACACAGGCTACAAGGTGCTATGTTGCCACCAGGACAGACTGAAATGATAAGGAAGAGACTTGGAAGCAGTGAACGTTCCGGCTTGGCCGATACAGGTCTTGCAAAACAGTGGCTATTTTGTTATCAGAGTTCCTATCTCCCTCTAATGGTTCCAACTGTTATTGAAGAAGCAGACTTAATTGCATAGAAATTCTGCAGAGACTGCACGGATACCAAGCACTGAAAAAACAAAGCGCACTGAGACCACCCATCATTCCCCAGACTTAATCCCTGGTTACTCTATGTGCGGCTCTGATCACAACCATCTTTTAGAAAAGATTGTGAATACATGTGGTGCAGCCTAAACCATAAGTTCTGTTCAACAATGCATAAAAGCTAATGCTAAAAAGCACTAGGGGTATATGTAGCCACTCTGGGCCAACTTTGGACACACTCCATTGCCTTGAAATATAGAGCTCTCTTGTGGGCTTCTCTATGGACACTCAAAGGAGGAGTTGCTAGAAAGAGAATGGCGGGATGCCATAGCAAAATGTCATACACTGGGTGGCTTAAACAACAGAAATTTATTTCCTCACAGTTTGGAGGCTGAAAGTCTGAGATGAGAGGGCCAGCATGGTCTGGTTCTGGTGAGAACCCTCTTCCTGGCTTGCACATGGCTTCCTTCTTGCTGTGTGCTCACAGGGCCTTTTCTCAGTGCGCTTGCAGAGAGGGAGGAAGAGAGAGAAGGGGAGAGGAGAGAGAGAGTTCCCTCTTCTAATAAGGTCATCAATTCTATTGGATTAAGAACCTAATATTTACGACATATTTTAACCTTAATTAACCCCTAAAAGTCCTATCTCCAATGATAATCACATCCAAGGTTGAGGTTTCAATGTGTACATTTGGGGGAGGAAGGGGTTTCACAATTCAGGCCGTAGCACACATGAACACAGATAAGAAATACTTAAATATCAGCAAGGAGGGGTGCCAGGCTGGCTTAATTGGAAGAACATTAGATTCTTGATCTTGGGTTGTGAGTTCAAGCCCTATAGTGGGTGTAATGATTACTTAAATAAACTCCAAACTCATAAATAAATAAATAAATAAATAACATCAAGGAAATTTTAAGTTACTTATTAGAGAGGTTAAGAATCACATCAGAAAAGCTTGAAAATTGGAGCCATCTCTTCAGGAAACAAAAGAAAATAAGGCACCCTTATTTGATACTGCATGTCCCTCGATTAGTCAATACACATCTTGGCCCTGTGGCGATGACTTTTTTCTTTCAACTGAGGTAAAATTCACATAACAAAATTCACCATTTTATCCACTTTGAAGTGCATAATTCAATGACTTCCAGTACTTTCACAAGGCTGTGCCACCATCACCACTACCCAAGTCCAGAACATTTTTATCATTCTAAAAAGAAAACCTGTACCTCTTAAGTACTCACTTCCCATTCCTTCTACCCCAAGTCCCTGACACTGGTCTTCTAAAGTTCAGGACAGGAAGTTATGAAGAGGTGCTAGTTCTTCTCTCAACTAAGAAAAAATAATAAGAATGCATTTTTAAAAACTACTGATACCACTAACTCAGAGTTTCACATAGAAATTGAGGCTGTGTCTTAACTCATCAGGAAACACAGAAACACAGAGGCCAAGATCACATGGAGGGTCTCAGTTTCCAGGATATCTTCAAATATCATCCCAAACAGCTTAAAAAAAAAAAGTTACAGATATCATGTCCTCATACATCCTCCTGAACAAAGCAGATTTTGTGTTGAAATACATTTAGGAAATTCTAAGTTAAACTGTTAACAGATTTCTTGGCCAAGCAAAGAGGATGAATAGAGCATTGTCAGGGAGGTTTGGTTTTTTAATTATCAGTGTAGGATACCCATTGCAACCTGGTGTTTTTCACAACAAATGGACCAAAATCACAGATGGATTTTGTTTTTCAAAGAAATTGAACCAATAATATGCTACCTGTAAGTTTCATACAAATTACATCGATTTCTAGCTTCACTTAAAAATACTGGGTTAAGAAGCAACTCTGGGCCATTATAGGTATCAGCAACAATTGGGTGGAGGTGAGAAGCAATTGCTCTTTTATAAGTAGTATGCATATCCAACTTGATCACAGCCCCCACTGAGTCCACTTTTCTCAGGCACTAGCTCCTTAACACCTGTTGGCACTTGAATTTGCTTCTCCTGTTACAGAACAGCCTCTACAGAGAGATTGCCAAGGCACATTCTTTTAACCACACTTCAAGCACAAAGCTTCTTCATGGCAGGCAAACCTGAAGCATCCTGATATTTCACCACAATCTCGAACTTTCCATACTCAACATGAATGATGGGTACTACTCTTATGGATCTACCAAGTGGATTGGAAAGTACAAAGTTTCTGAGTGGTGGGTGAATGACTAAATGTGACTCTTTTGAAAGGTATTTGGAAAGTTCTGCCTGAGTGGCAAATGGCCATTGTATATTGGTTGTCATTGTAGGTACACAGAAGCTCAGTTTGAATTAAAAAAAAAAAAAAGTTGTGGGAACCATGAGGTGGGAATAATTTGAGCAAAAGCAAATAGTTTACAAAAGTGGGTCTATTTGCATATGTGTGTCTGTCTCATGTAGGTACAAATATAGATATTGGCACAGATACAGATATAGTTATAGAACCTACATCCTCATACTAGTTAAGGAGAGAATCATTTAACCACATCAAAGGAAGCAAGTGAAGGACAGAGTTTTATTCAAAATTGTACATCGGCTCAGTGGAAGAACAATAACTAGAATTTCCTTAAATTCCATTTGTTGACATGCTGCTAGAAACTATTCTAAAGTTATTTCAAAAATACAGATTTCTGGGGGCACCTGGGTGGCTTAGTGGGTTAAAGCCTCTGCCTTCGACTCAGGTCATGATCCCAGGGTCCTGGGATTGAGCCCTGCATCGGGCTCTTTGCCCTGCATGGGGCCTGCTTCCTCCTCTCTCTCTGCCTGCCTCTCTGACTACTTGTGATCTCTGTCTGTCAAATAAATAAACAAAATCTTTAAAAAAAATACAGATTTCTGATCACCCCATTTAAATAAAAAGGCAAAAACTTTTCCACAAGTATTAAATTTTACCTCTTTTCTAAAACTGAGCAGTGTAGTTGTTCAATTAATAGTTGTTAACTATTCAGTTTTAACTAAATATCCCAAGTTTTTATCAGCAATTGCATGCTGTGCTCTGTTTTATAGTCATACCATTCTTTATGCTTAATAGTATATAAATGATCCAGTATAACCACATGGAGAGAAAGAACCAATTGAATCAGGAAAATTCTTCTTAGGAGGCACAATGGATTTGTTTGGAAGGAATATACTTTGAGAAGTTCTAGAGAGGAAAGAGTGAGACCTTAAGAGCATACTAAAAGCAATAGGAGGGGGCAAGGAGAGGAATCTTTCTTTCCTGATAGAAAGAGTGGGTAAAAAGATGAAGAATGAGCCTAAAGTTGACCAAATGCAAAAAATGTTTTCTGTGAGTTAATTTCTTCATAGAGAAATACATGTGTGGCTGAGTTGATGTAGGGCAAAAAAGAGCACATTAGAATGTGGGTTTACTTTAAACTTCTTCAGCATAGAAACTGTGATACTAGGGTACCTGGGTGACTCAGTTGTTAAGTGGCTGCCTTTGGCTCAAGTCATGATCCCTGAGTCCTGGGATCAAGCCCTGCATCGGGCTCCTGCTCAGCAGGGAGCTTGCTTCTCCCTCTCCCACTCCCCCTGCTTGTGTTCCCTCTCTTGCTATGTCTCTCTCTGTGAAATAAATACAATCTTAAAAAAGAAAAGAAAAGAAACTGTGATACTGTGTATATGTCAGTTAGTTTAAATTTCAACTCTAAAGACAGACTATTGACTAATAATGCATCACACCAGCAGTCATCTAGCTTATTCCTAACGCTCTCCATATCTTCATCAACAGCTGAGGCTCTTAGCATGACACTGATCATTAACACATCAAAATGGATTTTCTTTGGTGAAATTAAAGGTTTAATTAGCATGATGAATTTCTGAAATGTATTTCATTGGTGAAATTAAAAGGTCTTCATTATATGTGGATTGGTAAAATAGTGCACAGACAAGTATTTTTGGTTGAATTGTGTCCTCTAAAAAGACATGTTCAGATATTAACCCCCAGTACGTCAAAAGGTGACCTTATTTGGAAATGGGGCTGCTGCAGATGTAATTAGCTCAGATAAAGTCATGCTGAAGTAAGGTGGGTCATTATCGTGAATGAATGGTGTCTGTTAAAAAGGAGAGAGAGAATCCTATACAGGTAGGCTGCCATGTGAAGATGGAGACACAGTCTGGAGTTGTACAGCTGTAAGCCAAGGAATGCCAAGCATTGAAGGCCACCACCAGAAAGCAAGGAAGGATTCCACCCAGAGCCTCATAGACAGCATGGGCTTATTGACATCTTGATTTTGAACTTCTAGTCTCCAGAACTATGAGAAAAAAAAACTTCTGTTGATTTAAGGCATCCAATTTGTGGTACTTTATTACTTTGAAACTATTACACAACATATAAGATTCTGGAGAGGATCATACCCTGCACCCTAGATAATATAGGCATCTATATTAGTCAGGATGCTCCGGAGAAACAAAACCAATAGGATGTGTGTGTGAGTGTGTGTGTGTGAGTGAGAGATTCCCCCCTCCTTTTCTCTCTCTATTTATTTATCATGAAGAATTGCCCTAGGTAACTGTGAAGGTTGGCAAGTCCCCAAATCTGCAAGGTGAGTCAGCAGCTAGACACCCAGAAGAACTCACAGTATAGCTCTAGCCTGAAGGCTGACAGACTCAAAATATAGGAAGAACCAATGTTTCCATTCTAGTCTAAAGGCAGGGGAGAAAATGATGTCTAAGCTTGAAAGGTGGTCAGGCAGGAAGAATTCTCTTACTTAGGGGAGAGTCAAACTTTTTCTTCCATTCAGTCCTTCAGCTGATTGAATGAGGCCCACCCACAAAATGGAGGGAATCTTCTCCACTTAAGCTACCAATTTATGTTCATTTAAATGTTAATCTCATATGAAAACACCCTCACAGAAACACCCAGAATAATATTTGACCAAATATCGGCATCTCATGGCCCAGTCAAGTTGACCCATAAAATTATACTTCACAGCATTCAAGTTTGATCTCTAAGAAGTGCTATGTTCTATCATTAGTTTGAAAGAACTGATGGTTGCCTGGCCCACCTATAAAGGTAACAGAATCTGGTCTCTGAAATATAGTCAATTCTGCTTAAGTGAACCTTCTGTACAAGGTGTGGTCAGAGCACCTAAAGGACAAAATATTAGAACTTGCTAAATTATAGATTTATGAACAGTGTTGGCCTAGCATTCTAATGAATGTTCATTTATCAAATGTTCATGTTTATGGCATAATCTGAGGCAAGACTTGTTTTCATTAATATCTTGATAGCAAGTTTTGGGAGAAAGAAGTTAACCTTCACATTTCTCAAACATCTGTGTCATCTCAAATACCAAAATAGAATTAATTAATGTGTACGTGACTAAATCCCTGGGATGGGCTTTAACTTTTCACAGGCTGAGAGACAGCCAGTATTCCAACCATTCTCACTAGGATTCCAGGGATAAGGCATTCCCAGGTGATATGTAGGTCAAGTTACTTATTTAATTGCAATGTGACCTTGGTGTACTGCCCATTCCAAGCCTTAGCCTGGTCACCTGTAAACTGGGGAATATAAAAGCACCTACCTCAAATACTATTGTGAAAATGAGACATAATAACACAGGTAACATGTTTATTATAATGCCTTGTCACATTTTAAGCACTTCCTAAAAGTTGCCATTACTATTGTTAATCTTAAATGATGTTTGCCAGGCCAGAAGAGAGGCATATGGGAGTGATGATAAAAGGGACAGAGAGAATGAGAGTTGGGTTCATTTTCTATCATCACTGTAACAAATGACCACAAACTCAGTGGCTAAAAAGACACAGATTTATTATCTTAATAGATACAAAAGCCCAAAGTCTATATAGGTTACAAAGCTTTAGAGGACATCTTCTGAGAATTACACAGAGCTGGGACTAAGGAGAGAGATGCCTCTCCCTCCAAAAACACCCAATCTGATTGACTTGTGAAGCATGGCTACCTGGCACCTTACAGCCCATGTTTAGGCCTATCTCCATGTAGCCTTGCTCCTGGCCACTTGTCACAGAGCAAAGTGCCTCGAAGACTGCTCTCTTTGACACTCTCTACTTAAAAAGTGATTTTAAAAGGATGATTCAGACGGATTCAGCACACCAGATCTAAAACAATGTCTTTCTCCTCCTGAGTTGACTAACCTGTCTGAAATCACTTTAAAGAATTGTACTTCGGAATATTGTTAAAATGTGCCTACTACCCAAAGCAATCTACAGATTTAGTTCAATCTCTATCAAAATACCAACAGTATTTTTCACAGAGCTAGAACAAATAATCCTAAAATTTGTATGGAACCACAAAAGACCCCAAACAGCCAAAGCAGTCATGAAAAAGAAGAATAAAACTGGAGGTATCACAATCCCAGATTTCAAGATATTCTACAAAGCTATGGTAACCAGAATAGTATGGTATGGGCACAAAAATGGATACATACATCAACAAAACAGAATAGAAAGCCCAGAAATAAACCTACAATCACACGGTCAATTAGTCTATGACAAAGCAGGAAAGAAGATCCAGTGGGGGAAAAACAGTCTTTCCAACAAATGGTGTTGGGACAACTGGACAGCAACATGCAAAAGACAGAAACTGGACCGCTTTCTCACACCATACACAAAAATAAATTCAAAATGGACAAAAGACCTAAATGTGAGACCTGAAACCATGAAAATCCTAGAAGAGAGCACAGGCAGTAATTACTCTGCCATCGGCCATAGCAGCACTTTTCTAGATATGTGTCCTGAGGCAAGAGAAACAAAAGCAAAAATAAACTATTGGGAATTCATCAAGATAAAAAGTTTCTTCTCAGCAACCAAAAAAACAAAACTAAAAGACAACCTATGGAATGGGAGAAGATATTTGCAAACGACCTATTTGCTAAAGGATTAGTATGCAAAATATATAAAGAACTTATAAATCTCTACACCCAAAACTCTAATATAATCCAATTTAAAAATGCACAGGAGACATGAATAGATATTTCTCCAAAGATGACATCCAGATGGCCAAGAGACACATGAAAAGATGCTCAACATCACTCATCATCAAGGAAATGCAAATCAAAACCACAATGAGATACCACCTCACACTGTCAGAATGGCTAAAGCCAGAAACACAAGAAACAATAAGTTACTGTGGGATGTAGAGAAAAGGGAATCCATGTGCACTGTTGGTGGGAATATAAACTGAGGTAGCCACTGTAGAAAGCAGTATGAAGTTTCTTCTAAAAATTAAAAACAGAACTACTCTAGGATCCAGTAATTCCACTACTGGGTACTTATCCAAAGAATATGAGAACACTAATTCAAAAAGATATATGCATCCCTATGCTTATTGCTAGGTTATTTACAATAGTCAAATTACGGAAGCAGCCCAAGTATCCATCAGCAGACGAATGGATAAAGAAGATGTGGTACACATATATAATGGGATACTATACAGCCACGGAAAAGAATGCAATCTTGCCATTTGCAACCACATGGATGGATCTAGAGAGTTTAATACTATATGAAATAAATCCGTCAGAGAAAGATATACCATACAATTTCACTTACATGTAAAATTTAAGAAACAAAAAATGAGCAAAGAAAGAAAAGAGAAAAACAAAAAACCACATTTTTAACTATAGAGAACAAAGTGTTGAGTTACCAGAGGGAAGGTTGGTGGGGAGAAAGGTGAATTTGGTGATGGGGATTAAGAGTACCAGGTGATGTAAGGAAGTGTTAAATTGCTGTGTTGTACACCTAAAACTAATATAACACTGTGTGTTGTTAACTATATGGAATTAAATTTTTTTAAAAATTAATTAAAAATAAATAAATAAAGAGCTGTACTTTGCACTATCAACTCTGTTAAATACAAATACCACAGGGAAAGGAAAACAATTAACT